>CM043713.1:13807134-14048815 GCA_023969325.1 Oryzias curvinotus | reverse complement strand
ATAAGTGAGACAGACAAGGAAGCGCATAGAGACTGACAAGTGAAATCAATTTCTCTCTTTTTTTCTTTTTTTTTGAATGTTTATTCCTAACAGGTAACATTTCTTGTGTGGTGCTCTGGAACATAGCTAGGTGCAAAAAAGCTCTCACACTAAGAGTGGCAGGTTAAAAAAAAGAAGAAGAAGGCAGGAGGAAGATGGGAATGATGGTTAGACAAAAAAAGACCAAAACATCAAAAGGACACACGGGTGGAGAAGTGGAGATGCAGCAGGGAAGAGAAATGAGAGGTGCGCTCAAACGAGGGAAAACCTTTTAAGATCAGCATGTGAATCAGTACTTTGAGTGTCAGCTTTTATATACCTCTTAACTTTTCAGCTCTGAACATTGCACGTGTGCACGTTTGCACGAGTGCATATGGGAAATCTACAATCAGGGAACTACATGAAACTCTTAAAATATTTGCAGTTCAATAAATCAGTGTGTCTGCACTAATAAAAAACTCTTAAGCTACGTTCACACCGCTCTTGGAAATGAACGGTGACCAATTAAAAGTCTGTGTAAACGCGTGTAAATGTGCGTATTGGGGTTCTGCGTTTAAATCTGTTACGTTGATGTGTAACATCGTACGTTTCTATGACCATTTTGCTGCTCTGCGTGGCCAATGAATGCGTGTTGAAAGCTAAACCAGTTGAACTTTGACCAATCAGGGACTTGGATTTGGTAGTGATGCATGGATGGCGTCCTTTTAATTCACAGAAGTGCCAACTGTTAATCATTCATTCAGTCATTTATTGACTGAATGAATTCATTCGGGGTCACGGGGCTGCTGGAGCCTATCCCGGCCACTTGTGGGCGAAGGCAGGGGACATCCTGGACAGGTCCAACTGTTAATCACGGAGGAGAAATTATTAATTGTGCCTGGCTGGAGTTATACGGAAGATGAAGAAGCCCCTGCCTGCTGGTCCAGTGTGAACACCATGGGCTAAACGTGTTCAAAAAACTTGCGTCACATCCCAATGTGTTAGATGCTTAAGATGCAGAATTATCCATTTGAGGGAAACTGAGACTTTGGTGCTCACTGGTTGGTGATACATAGCTATAGCTCATTTATGCCTGTGCAAAATTACCACTAAGAATTTGTTTTTTGTTTTTGTTTTTTTGTGAATACTAGCTATAGTTGCTGGACTTGCTCTTTTACAACAATACAAAACCTTTCATAAACACAGACATTGTATAACCTTAAGCTGCAGTTATATTGGCCATCATCAAACTCCTTTTCCTGTTGAGCACAATTCTGAAATCTGGATTTAAGCTGCACAGTTGTCCTGAAAAAATGATCAGATTTGTGGACATTCACAGATGGTAGGGACAGAGTTTGGCAAAAAAAACAAACAAAAAAAACAGCATGAAGCCTTAGAAAAAAAGTGTCCATGTGTTTGTACTGCTTTGTTTTTGGTAGGAGGGCATTAGAATCATGTGTTTCAGCGGTCAGACCTACTTCTCGTATCCTAATCTAACCCAAAGCCAGTAGTACCACGTGATCTGAAAAGTTCCATCTGTTAGGTCAGGGGTCCTTTTATTCATTTGTAGCATTGATAAGTTTTGACGTATTAAAATAACGCAGCCACCAAACTTCACATCATAATACTGCTAAAGAACATAATTTGCGAGTCACATTTTACATTTGTAGTTGCTATATGTCAAAGAGCAAGATGACGTATGCTGATGTGCGCCTGTGGGAAAATGTAAAGGGTATTTCAGTGTTAGTCCTTGCGGATGATTTGAGCCAGTAACCCTGGATTATGGATGTAAATAATGAAGCCTGATCGTGTGGTATTTGAGTAGCCCAACAAGCCATTGATCAATACCTTAAGGAAATACCAGAGTGTGTAAATAGTCTCTGTAAAGTTTTATGCGTGGAGATGCTTGGACTGGAACTCCCACATCAAAGAGACGAATTTAAAATATTAATTATTTTGTAGAAGCTACATCATGTGGTCCTTTTCAAAGGGTCTCTTTTCGGTGGGGGTTTAAGTCAACAACATTTTTCTAAGGATTTATTGATCTCACCAAGACCACCAGAACGTCTGCTTCAGGAGATAGCATCATTGGAATTCAGAGCAGTGTGGTTTGCGGACACTCATTGCATTATGTCACAAAAGGGACTTCTAACTACATGCATGGAAGTTCCACTTAGCTCTCTGACAAACAGGCTGGATATTGAATTTAGTCCTCCGGAAGACTTTAATATTATATCAAATTTAACTGCATTTATTCGGGTTTGGCATTTTTGTAAGGTCATCGCTCAACAGTTTCCACTGCCAAGTCTGAGGTAATTGAATTTTGGGTGCTGTTTTGCCTACAGTCATCCCCTGATTACTTTTAGAGCCTGCAGAGCACATGGCCAAAAGCTCCAGACCACCACAGTCCTCAAGCTGTATGGGTGTCAAAGCGGCTTCTGAAAGGAGAGTCTAAGCTTTCACAAACCTGGCAAACAAGTACTTCTGAGTCTGAATACCGTTTAAATACAAAAATCTACTATATTTAAGGTTAAAATCAACCGAAGTGATGTGCACAAAACATTATTGAGAATCCTTTAATCATTGTGAATGAAATGTTTTTGTTATTTATTTATTTATTTTTTTACAAGTTTGGCCCAGTGAAATGTGTAAAATAACCTAAAAAATAACTGATTGTATTCCTCCATGGGTTATGTTTAACTGAGTCATGCATTATTTTTTAGACGTGATGGTAAACTGTTAGAATAAAATAAATCCGTGGTATTCAAAATCATTCTAATTTTTCATCTATTGTAGAAAACCTTTTATGATATAATGAAGTCTTTGTTGTTACATAAATTAGTTTAGGAATTTTTTGTATTTTTTGTATTGTAACATATTTCGTAATTAATATTATATTTGAAATTAAAATTAAGCACAATATAAGGGGCATTTGGTTGAGTGTTGACCAAGCCCCCACTTTCCATTCCCAAATTAGATGCAACCCAAAGTACACTATGTTGCAGTTCCAGAAAAGGCCACTCGGGGCAAATGTCAGCAATGAGAACTTTCTCTTGTTTAAAAACTCACTAGCCTGGTTTAAATAGTTTTTTTTTAAAAGAATCATTCTTTATTTCCTACTCATGACACACATTGTTGTTGGTGAGTCGTATTTTTTAAAAACTCACTTTGATGAAAATTGTGTTTTTAACAGGTTCTTGTGGCATTTTCTGATGTTCAAGGACATATTATACTAACAAAATAAATAGCATTTTTTAAGTATTTCTTTATTTAAATCATGTGAATCAGGACCAAACAAAAAAAGGAATGCGTTGGAAAACATTGTATTTGTTACGCAGAAAATGTGCTGGTATGACACAAACTCCCTGCACCGCTCCATTTCGATGCATCCACTTGCAGACGACAAGATCAATGTATGTCTTTATTTTCCTCGCCCGAGCTGACATCTGGCTCAAAACGTAAAGATTATTCGTCTAGTGCATATGTGCATGTTTGTGGTGGCCATGCTCAATAAACCGGTTTATCAGGTTAGTGTCTGGCTTATTTGTCCCATCTAATTGCACATTTTTAGTGAGAATTCAAGCAAAAATGACCTGCGGAATGAAAAAAAACTCAACTCATTCTTCCGTCACCTTTACAGTTTTCAGTTGGGGTACGAACGGAATAGAAACTGATCATGTGAGCTGGTTTCACAGCCAAAAAGACTCATGTGAGCTACTCAAACTGACAGGCCTCCCTTGAGCGTAGTCTAAGATAGCAGGTGTGATATTACTCACCAAGTCTTCTACTTGGCTGTTAGCTGCATGTTTTAGTTACCTATTCATTTCTCATTGAGCCACATGAATGTAATTATATGGCCCCTTTTAATGTATGGCTTAAATATTAGTGTTCATTCTGTTGCATTAAAGCCTGATTATGTGCATTTAGAAATGCACTAGTACCTTATTATTAATTCTATCCTCTTCATCTACGTTTGTGTCATTAGATGCGTATCCATGAGTGTGCATCTACTGGGATGTGCGCCCTATATCGTAAAGCCGAAGCTAATCACTTCACTGCTTCCCAGTGGACGAGCCTAATGTGTTTAAAAAGTCCTGAGGGAAGTGGTGCTTGACAGCGTAACTTAGCCTCTCTGCCTGCAGCTTCTGCAGTCATGTTTTCTTTCTGTATCAATGTTCAGTGCCACACTTTTACTTGATCGTTCCACTAAAGTCAAAAACAATACGCTTAAGATATTTTTGTTCAAGAAAGTAACAGAGAACGCAACAACTAAACAGCTGCTTCCGTTTAAAAAACATTTTCTTTGGTTCTAAAGCTTTTCTTTCTCATCTTTTCCCTCCAGTGGCTCGTAAAAGCCTTGGGTCATTACGAGACCTTTTATGTTTGAAGCTCCATTCTTTCTTGAACAGAGCTATCTTTTGGTCAATTAGAGCGAGATCAGCTGGAATAATTGTGCGTGCCCAAAATGTTCTGCTCATTGACACCATAGAAACCCTTTCCTTATTCCAGTGGTCATAGCAGCCTTTGTGTAACTGAAGTTATGTAACACACACTCTCCACATGTGAGACAGGGATGATTCATTTGAACGGAGCACCTGGACATGAAACGCTCTACGTCTCCCTTGTGCTTGTGGAAATGACATTAAAAGCACATTAGTAAAAGAAACTGTTTGAACTTCAGCCCCCTGGTTTATTTACCACTTTTTTGTCCCTCGGTTTTTGATTCTTAAGCTGTGTTCACCCCGGACGCGATTTGCGCGCCAGGGGCATCAAGTTTCAGAGTTAGGACAATGTACAACACAATATGAGGTCCTGCTTTGTGATTTGGGTGTCGGGTGAGGTGCGTCAGTACGGCAGCAGCACAATTTGAGCGGCAGATGCGATGAGGTTGACGTGCAATAAGGGACTCAGCTTTTGGCATATGACATTTTCAGTGACTCGATTAGCGGGTAGAAAAAAAAAAACAATATGGCCGCTCGATGCGAGGACTGTATGTCCTGAACTTCCATCCATTTTTCTAACCTGCTGGGGCCGTAGCGTTGTGCCAGCCGCTGTATCGTGGGGTACACCCTGGACAGGTCGCCAGCCTGTCACAGAGCCCATGGAGCTGGAGAGATCGTGGCCTCGATCGCTAAAGCTCAACTGCCGCCACAACAGCTGACATTGCTAACTTACTTCGCCGGATCCCGGCGGCGGAGCTCACTTGCTAAGCAGGCCGCCTGGGAGCTAGCTGGTCAGCAGACAGAGAGCCACTGCGGGATGGGGAGGCAGCCAGCTCGGGCCGCCTAAACCTTTTGATATTTTTCTTATTTTCTTTAAGACCTTAATAAAATAATCCTCTAGTTTTTTATTTTTTATTTTTGCCCCTCTTCAACTTATGTTGGACTTTAAGTCATCAAACTGGGACACAGAGACACAGAAGTAGCAGCAGAAAGCAGCCATCATTCAGACCCAGCTTTGGCCGCTGGAGTGAAGCTCACTCTTTCGGAAAGAGACTCTAAACCATCTCATGAATCCAGACATGGAAACATGATTACTGAGGCTTTTGTAGAGCTTTTTAACCCTTGTGCTATCCTAGGCACTTTAACATGGGGAGTTGGGTCATCTGGACCCCACAAGACAGTGTGCTGAACTATTTTTTTCAATGATTTGTGATCTTCACTGGTGTCCATGGATTACATGAAATCCTCTCCACCTTTTTCCACCTTTGTCATGGTAGGAATAACATGTCAATGTAAGGGTGAGGTCATAGGATAGCACAAGGGTTAAGATAAAATTCAATCTGTAAACATCCTCCACGTCTTCCATTAGATATATACAGAAACCAGTTCACGTAGCAAAAACATTTAGTGGTAGCTCCTCCCACAAGCGTCCAGGTGTCAAGCACATTTTGAGGACAGTAACTTCGAAGTACCTCAAAAGAAAGGTGTCCGACGCTTATTTGGCACATGAATCGCATCCAGTGTGAATGCAGCGTTGGATACCAAAAATATTTTGTCTTAGTTTTGGCAGCCAATGCCCGTTTTTTTAGGGGGGGGGGACTGCAGAGCCAAAACAGCTCAGCAGGATCAGAGCGTTGTGTTAGCTTGCTGAGGACTAGATAAAGTTCTTTTCAAATGCCAGCCTGCAGAGTGCACGATAAAACTGGGATAAGAGCGGGCAGCTTGACAGGCTTCTCTCACAGTTCAAGTGTCAGTGACACAAGCGCCATCAATCACGTCTTTCAAGTTTCCAACATCAAATCTTTGTCCCTCAAACTTGTGACCTATCAGTCTATATCTAAAGTATCCACAGTTTCCTTGTACCTTCTACAATTTTGTCCTCCAGGAGCCCCTTTGATCCTGTTCCCTGCAATCCTTCAGCCTTTATCTTTCTCCCGGTTACTCTTGACCTTCAGTCTCCTTCCGGGAGGGCTGCAGCTTTCCTCCGCCAACCTCAGAGAAAATCTAAGACAAAGCAGCTTCACTGGAGTTAGCATTTGTTGCATCTGCTTGAGCCAATTAGCTGGATGAAACACGTTTGTAGAGCTATAGAAATGTTTTCTCAGCGCTATCAAAGCTGTACAGGAAAATACCGGACAGAAGGCTAATGAAAGGTGGAGACAAATTCCTGCAAAGGCAGCAGGTGGGCTTCAGGAGAAGTGATGCAATTCTTCACGTTGGAGACGTTTTATCAAACTGTCGGGCAATAACATTTCATAAGTGTTTGAGAGTATAGAGTTAGCCCTTAGTAGCCCATCTGCTGTTTTCATAAAGATAAAGAGATGAGATTTGTTGGGAAAAGAACAGCATGTACCACTTAATGTTGGATTTTTGCATTGATTTGGATGTTTCCTTAGGGATTACTCAACGTATTTATAGCTTTTGCTTAGAAGACTAGATGAGTGAAATAGCGTTTTTTAATGGCTTTCCAGGAAAATTCATCATTAGAGCTTTACTTTATGGCTTATTTCTGATTTTCGGGTTGTGGCCTTTCTGTGCGTCACAACACATTGCTGACTCAGTGTTTGAACAGGTGTTATTCCGCAAATCTGTGACTCGGTAACATATTCTTCATAACCATCGATCAAATATTCAAGACATCAAACAGGCTGAAACAAAATCAGACGCTCCTTTTATTAAAACAAAAAAAGGATGTAAAAAAAAAGATGAAGAGAGTTCAAAATATGGAGGACACACATGAGAGGTGAGAGGTGGAAATGAGAGAGATGAGCAAAGTAATGATTCAAGAGCCAGAGAGGGAGTCACATAATTTGAAGCCTGTCAATAAGCATTTAACTTGTTTGGAGAAAAATTTAGCTGCAGATGGCTTCATTAATGTCAATTTGTTTGCATCCGGAGCTATCAGGCGTCACCAGAGAGAGTAAGCCCCATAACAGCCGGAGAAATTAAAGACTTTGAGCTAAGGGGAAACAAAAAAAATACTTTTCCTGGATGTTAGAGAGAATTAGATGGAGTCTAGCATTTCACCCCAATAGCAAATATTTGTTGCAGCAAAAACTTGCATGACCTTTCACACTGTGTTTAAAAAATATATGTAAGTTCTCTTGTTGCCATGCAGATCAAGGTTAAATAGGATTTCAGTTCTGAAGGGGCAAATGGACTTAAAAACCCACTCTGATAAAAATCTTGTTTTTGGTGTTTTTAACTGGGATGTATAAACCACAATCAGTGGGCCACAAGCTCCCAGCTCCACTTGTTGATAAATAGATTCATCATTCTCTGTTTTCCTCATCTGAGGTGCATGGCATCTTGCTCTGAACTGTACGGGTGCTTCAATTTAGACTGCCATTTTTGTTGCACCGTAATAGGTTGGTGTTGTGAGGGGCTATAAGCTAGCGGGACAGCATGTAAATAGATGGATGCTGGGAAGTGTGGGTGGGCTTTCTCTGCACATAACCACATCCTTCTGATGAACTACTGCCGCTCTGATGAAACAGATTTTTTTTTTAAATTTTGGCCAAAAAACAAAGCACAATCATGATCAAAAGACTACTGGGAACACCTTTACAACAGATCAAAGGATCTAATTGGATGACCAGCAAGTCTTTTTGATGAAACTTTTGAGTCTACTTATCTTGAAGAACAGAAATGCTTTGATTACACAACCTGAATGAATGAAACATCTTTGCAGACATGGCTTTAAACCTTTTCATGTGTTTTCTTTTTCTTGCTACTGATGTGTAAAAAAACTCCAGCATATCCTACTGGAGAAAGGAAAACCTGAAGTAGAACAGGCACATTGACTGATGTTTACTCTCCCCAACTAACAACTGTAGGAAAACTGCCATTTGGCAGGACAAAGTCAGGGTTGTTAGGGCATCCCATGAGTCCTCCCATTTGTCAGTCAAAAAGACACACCTCTGATGATGCCAAAATCTAAACTGTGATAAAACTAAAGCCTCATATTTAAACACAGTGTTACCTGGTTTATTGTGGGGTTATGCTCTAAAATTAACCTGTAATAGGTCAAATCTGCAAAGATATTTTGTTTTTTCTTTGCATTTCTTTTTGCTAACATGTCTGACTAATACTTGCATGTTTATTCAAATGAGGTAATTAGGAAGCTGCATTTGAGTTTGCACTGTGGTGCACAGACAAAATCTTCAACGTTCTTTTGCTTTCATGTTACCTAATTTGGTAAACTTCATGCCAATATCCTGTTTTATCCGTTTTTCAGCCTTGAAACACAACAAACAGTTTTTTACACTTTTATGCTAACATTTTTTTTTCAATCAATTTGTCTTTAGTTTCAGGCTATTTTTCACCTCTTGCCCTTTTTGTAAGAATTTCTAGCAGCTTGTCACTTCAGGGGTCACAAAACTGACATGCCTTGTGGGGCTTCAATTTTATAGTCTGTATATTGTACATAGCGTACACACACCATAAAGAGTTAGCTGCACACTTGAGGAAACAGCCTGGAAACACTGGAGTGCTGTCGTGGATGCCCAACGTTCCACAAGGAGCTGAAGGGCAGGGAAGCATAATTTATTTTAAGATAAGCATTTTGAGCTCTCACAGGTCGATTAGAGGGCCAGAGTTGGCCTGCAGGCTCTCGGCTTGTAATATGAACCGTTTTTTGCCTAACATTAATCACACTGCATTCTGACATACATTTTGTTTAAGTAACTGCAGTAACTGACACTGCTTTTTCACAAACCTATTTTTGAAAATAAAAAAGTGATAATGTCAAGCAGAATTATTCCAAAAGTTACATTTTGAAATTATAAACGTTGGTGGCTTTCACATTTTAATAATTTTCCGAACTAGGTAGATTTTTATATACATATATTATTGACCCATTCCAATGAAAATAGTGTTTTTGGTGTTTTTAACATGTTCTTGTGGCATTTTCTTATATATATGGAAATAAAATTAAGGTTAAATTTGTGTTTCTGAGTATTTCTCATTCAAATCATAGGCTTCTGTAGGTTTGCACCAGATTTGCACACACTGTAGCTGTTATTTTGGCTCATTCTTCCATGTAGATCTTCTGTGACGTTTTGTCGCTGGGAAAAGCAAACTTTCAACTCTTGTCACACATTCTTCATTGAAGACTTTTCATCTTTATTGGTGTAACAAATGGCAAAACCTTAAACACCAGGCCAAATAAAAAATAAGGGGACGCTAATGTTTATTAATTTAATCAAAACATATATTTAAATATCTGGAAGATGGATGGGCGACTGCCAAATGTGTTTTTGCCCCACTGTACATATTCAGTAAACAACTAAAAAAATGTTAAGCCAAACTGTTTGTATCCACCAATAACTAAGAATTCAAAAGCCTCAAGGTGGTTTGAAATGCAATAGAGAGTAAAACTCAAAACTAATCAGAAAATTTGTAATTATGAAATAATAGTTGATCTTCATAAATGTTGCTTCTTTTATTTGTCATTCTAAATCCACCGATGCTGCCGAGGAACAGCTGAGAGCAACTCATGTTTAACCAAAACATTCAACCAATGCAATTAATCGGTGAATTAAAGCAATATAATAAATCACATTATGCCATTATTCACATCCATAACTTATCTTAGTATGGCTCCTAGAAGAAAAAAAATGAAAAGAAACCTGGACCAGAAAGGACCTGGATGAGCGATGACTAAATGAATGGATTTTGAGGAGGAAACCGTCCGAATTTATCAAGTTGTACCAAAATTTCTGGTAATGGATGACTCGTCTAGCATTGTTTCTTAAAAAATAGATAATAGCTATGGATTAAAAATGAGATTCACAGAATTAAATGGTAATAACTCACCATATTGTCTGTATTAATCGCAATTACTCCGATTAAATGACACCCCTAATTTTTCAGTTTGTAGCATTTCATGAATTGACACGAAAAGTCAAAATAGTCTCTTACATTAGTTCAGAAACATGTGGTTGCATGTCGGAGAAAAAAAATAGATATTTTATACTTTTTCAAGCATTGTGACTGAGTCATTGCAAAGTCAACCAAGTTTAGTTTAAGGGTTTTATTATTTTCTAAACAACTTTTGTTTAAATCAAGAAGGAAACCAATTGCTCAACATTTCATGATCATCACCATTTATGCAAAGAAAATGCGAAGAAAGCGAGTAAGGTTTAATCCCCCGCTTTCCATTTATCCTATGCTTGATCCTCCATCTATCCTTCAATATCATTTATTTTGGTCCCTATTATTCCTGAAGCCCACCTCTTTATTGATACTCCTGCAGCAGCCGTCTGTCGTCTCCACCCCTTTACTTCACCATTCTGATTGTCTCCTCAAGCTTCCTGGACACCCCACTCCCTGATCCTATTCTTGACATGCTTTCACGCGGCGTCCCAGTCCTTTATCTTTCCCAGTGCCTTCTTCTCTTTGTGAGTGAGTTTGTACGCCGTTGAGCGTGTTTGTGATCAGAGTCTGGAAGTCGAGGCAGGCCACAGATGCTCCAAGAGCCATATTCAAATCTCATTTCACACTGCTGAGGGTGGAAAGACCTGACACAGCACTCTGTGAGGAGAAGGAGGGAGGCAGCGAGAGGAAGAGAGGCAGACAGTGTTCAAGTCGTGAAGGAAGAAACGTGACAAAAGGCAGGAAAACAATGGTGAAAAAGTGGAGGAGCTGTACATGGGGGAGGAGAATAATGGCTCCTGGCACTGAGCTACCTATAAGGTAAACTTAAAAGAAAGAGACTAAATCTATCAATTAAAAACAGATATTTTCTCCAACATAAATGGGAGTTGTTGTCTTCGTTATAACTTTAGTAAAACCTTTTTTCCCTTCCTGCTCACTTTTGTTTTGTTCTTTTTGGCCTCCCAGCATGCATGTTTATTCAAATGAGGTAATTAGGAAACTGCACAGCTTCATTTGAGTTTGCACTGTGGTGCAAAGACAAAAAAAGTGTGAAGACACTGATTCAGGCATTGGTCTTTGTACCTTCGTCTCTCATCTTCAGCTTTTTTTCTGTTAACTTTACTTTCTGTCTCAGTTCTTGCTGATTTCTTGTTCTTCACATCTTTTTCACAGACTTCTTTAGTCCAACTTGTCTAACTTCTATTCCTTTCTCTTTATTTATTTTCCCTCTTTTAAATCAGATCTCTTGTTGGCATGCACACACATTTTCTCTCTACCTGCTGCCATATTGCATCTCTGCATACCCAGAATGTGCTCTAAATTAAAAGAGGGAGAAAAAAAGGGGGTAAAAAAATGCTCTTTACTGCGTGAACGTGGCTAGAGACTAGTTTACCCCAAACCGAAATCTTTTTTGCTGAGTGCTTGAGGACCTTTATTAGACTTCTATTAGAAGAAGTTAAACCAGAAAGTTATAGTTTTAATTGCTTGAGTTTTAGAAATCCAAGTTATTTGTTCAAGTTATAAAGTGTTTAGTTCGAACAAACCACCTTTAAGCCTTTAACCCGTATGGGGAATTGATCCGCATGGATCCTCGTGCTGCAGGTTTTTTGGGCTGGGTTAAATGTAACGTGAAGTATTTGTAAGAATAATGTAAATTACATGTGGTCAACCACCTTAGCTGAAGAAGCTTCAGGTGAGCAGGTCACCCAATGATTGAAGGATCGGCGGTTCAATCCCCGCAATTCCCAGTCACCTGTCGTTGTATCCTTTGGCAAGACACTGCACCCTCCCTGCTCCCACTGTGGCTCCACTGGTGTGTGAATGCATAAGAATGTCCCAGTGATGGTCTCTGCCAGTCTGCACCAAAACAGCTGGGGCTACATTGGTAGCTTACCATCACCAAGTATGAATGAGGAGTGAATGAAGAATGGACACACATTGTAAGCGCTTTGATGAACTCGAAAAGCGCAGAAAGATCCATTAATATTATCACTTATGGTAGTGACTGGTTTACTGGTTTACACCAAACTAGTCGTTAGTTAGTTGCACGTACTGGCCCTTTACTGACTTTGCAAATGCTGCACGCACGCCTCTAGGAAGCCTCAACGTATTACATTCTGATTGTCTAATTTGATCATTTTTGAACAGTCGAGCTGCACCACAAGGGACACACTAATCACTTGAACTGCACTAACTGGCCCCTTGCCCAGTGCGCAGGATTTGGGGGGGTTGAAAAAATGTTTTAAAAAAACGTATGCCATCCCTGCGTCTCGCTGACTTCACCCTTTCGAAGATTTTATTTCCATAAACATTTTTTCTATATTTTCATAAAGATTTTTGGTACTGATTTTACATTTCTGTGACTTTTATACTGTGTCAATGACTCATTTTTATTTATTTGCTTTAATTGCTTTTTTCTCTTTTTTGCCTTTATATGACCTGGTAATAATCACTAAGTTTGTTTCATGTTTTACTAAGACTTTTTTGTTCAATGACCTGACAAATGTAAATGCATTGGTCATAAGTGTGGGTGTTGGGTCTGAGGAAACCCAAAAATGCTGCAGGACAGCACGGCTTGACTCGATGGAGGGGGGCTAACTTTGACCAGCTTAGAATTTAGCAGGCTCTGGTCTCCAAAGCTTTGTAAAATCGGTAACGCTTTCTTTTACAGTACAGTACTTACCGTGTACTTAAGTGGTATTTACATGGTACTTATTGTGTAACTACTGGGTACTTTCAGGGTACCTACATGGTACTTTCTATGGGACTTTACTGGGTACTTACATGGTACTCTTATGGGACTTTACTGGGTACTTACATGGTACTTTTTTGTGTCTAGTCTGTACTTACATTGTACTTACCATGTATATGTATATGGTGTTATTTGGTTCATACCTATGTGGTACATACTGGGTATTTATAATATTTATAATAAAATTTATAATATTTATAATATTTATATATATTATATTTATAATATTCTTACTGGGTATTTACATGTTGTGCAAAGGTGTCTTTTGTGGTACTTACCACATATATGAACAAGATAAGTACAAATAAAGTACCTTGACCTTTAGGTCTGCACTCACTGCATGTTTCATGGTATTTACCATGAATTTACCACAGAAACTACCCCTTAAGTACACTGGAACTGTACTGTAAAAGAAAGTCAGCCCTATTTCCACTCAACTACATGGTACTTTCATTACTAAATACTGGGTATGTTCACTTGAATATTCTTTGGTACTTACCCCTTAAGTACAATGGAACTGGACTGTAAAAGAAAGTCAGCCCTATTTCCACTCTATTACATGGTACTTTCAGTAGTAAATACTGGGTATGTTCACGTATTACCTTCCCGTACAGTGTACATACACACTTGGTCTTCTGATCTTACCAAATGAGACAATGCTAACTTGTTGGCAAAGGTCAAATAACTGCATTGTAAAAACATATTCCTACTTCTTGTAACATGAGGCAAATGTAAAGAGAAACAATACAGCAGTGAAAACAACAATCTTTAATATGAAACACTTCTGCAGCATACAGTGTCATCACAATAAAATTTGTTTTAAGTACAAAACAGTAAAAAGGAGCATTCCAAAAAACACATTATTGGCCTGAGGGTCGTGCTTTTTGTCCGTCGAAATTCCATCAGCAGAGTTTGGTAACGGTGCAGGACTTCTTCAGGGTTTGTAACTGCAAGAAAATTCACAATAAAAGCTCAAATGAACATAAAAAGCATAAAGACTTTTATAAAGTAAAAAATACATTTTACTTATTTAATCATTTCTGTAATGAGTTTGAGAAATCTCTGTGAATTCTTTATTGCTTTGATTGCAATGCTTGAAATTAATCAATTATCCTCATTTATAAACATGATAGATAGACAAAAAAGAAATCAAAGAGAAAAAAAAATCAAAATTGCCATAAAAAATCTAATTTGTTTAGACAAAGAATGTCAAAGTAATGTTTTAATTGGCAATTATTGCTGTGTGTATTTCTTCTTTCTAAATATTATTCACACCTATAATTTGCATTAGCATCAAACACATGGCAGTGGAAAAGGAAAAAAAAAAAGAAAGAAATAGGCAATTTCAAAGTCAACACAGTTACTCAAAATGTGTTTTATATTTTCAAACAGTTACCTTCACTGTTGGGTGGTATTGTTGTCTAGATCATATTTGATAAAATAAATAAAAATAAAATAAAAACTGAGAAAGAAAAGAAAATGGGGAAAATGCAGTTAAACTCTTCATTCATGTAAATAATATGTCCACTTGGTGGATTTAGCTTACTTTAGCTTACTCTCCTGTGGCTTCACGGATTCTTCTGGGATGTCTTCTTCACCATTGATCTAAAGCGGTAAAAAGACGGAAGTACGTCATCATTATTTTCAAAATAAACGCCTTTCTTTGATTTTCCCAGAAAGACATGCGCTCAAACGTGCACTGAACATCAGATTTCATCATTTAGGCTACGGGCTAGTTTTACAGGTGCTCCTCTCCTGGTAAGTAACAACAATGTTTGTAGATTTTCATTACAAACTTTGAAAAGTTATACATTTTGAAATAACTGAAATTATTGCAGTAAAGTAGCAGGCATGCTCTGACGTCATGTTTCAAACACAGAGAGCGGCTTGAAATCACGAGGTTAGCTTCTTTAAGTTTGATCAGTTTAAATATTTACATATAATTTATGTAATATTTACAAAAACACTGGCTTACCTGCCAAATGAAGAGAAATTCAACATGTTGCACGCGCCTCGAGGCTCTCCGGATTAATGCACGTTTACCCTGGGGGGTTGTCATGCTGCATTCAAGTGCGCTGGGAATTTGCAACCTCGCTCGCCCAGACCTACTTAACAAAAGCCCACACTCTGGGTGTTTTTAGTATTAAAAGTAAATATTTACCTTGTTGTTTTACATATTTTCCTGACATTATATATTAAAACAAGTCCATGTTTAGAACAATATTTAAAAAAGACAAGTTTTAAATAATCTATCATGTTTATAAATGAGGATAATTGATTAATTTCAAGCATTGCAGTCAAAGCAATAAGGAATTCACAGAGATTCATCAAACTCCTTACAGAAATGATTAAACAAGTAAAATATATTTTGTACTTCATCAAAGTTGTTTTGCTTTTTATGTTCATTTGAGCTTTTATTGTGAATTTTCTTGCAGTTACAAACCCTGAAGAAGTCCTGCACCGTTACCAAACTCTGCTGATGGAATTTTGACGGACAAAAAGCACGACCCTCAGGCCAATAATGTGTTTTTTGGAATGCTCCTTTTTACTGTTTTGTACTTAAAACAAATTTCATTGTGATGACACTTTGTATGCTGCAGAAGTGTTTCATATTAAAGATTGTTGTTTTCAGTGCTGTGTTGTTTCTCTTTACATTTGCCTCATGTTATAAGAAGTAGGAATATGTTTTTACAATGCAGTTATTTGACCTTTGCCAACAAGTTAGCATTGTCTCATTTGGTGAGGTCAGAAGACCAAGTGTGTATGTACACTGTATGGGAAGGTAATACATGAACATACCCAGTATTTACTACTGAAAGTACCGTGTAATAGAGTGGAAATAGGGCTGACTTTCTTTTACAGTCCAGTTCCATTGTACTTAAGGGGTAAGTACCTAGTAATATTCAAGTGAACATACCCAGTATTTAGTAATGAAAGTACCATGTAGTTGAGTGGAAATAGGGCTGACTTTCTTTTACAGTACAGTTCCAGTGTACTTAAGGGGTAGTTTCTGTGGTAAATTCATGGTAAATACCATGAAACATGCAGTGAGTGCAGTCTTAAATTTAAGGTACTTTATTTGTACTTACCTTGTTCATACATGTGGTAAGTACCACAAAAGACACCTTTGCCCAACATGTAAGTACCCAGTAAGTATATTATAAATACCCAGTATGTACCACATAGGTATGAACCAAATAGCACCATATAAATACATGGTAAGTACAATGTAAGTACAGACTAGACACAAAAAAGTACCATGTAAGTACCCAGTAAAGTCCCATAAGAGTACCATGTAAGTACCCAGTATAGTCCCATAGAAAGTACCATGTAGGTACCCTGAAAGTACCCAGTAGTTACACAATAAGTACCATGTAAATACCACTTAAGTACACGGTAAGTACTGTACTGTAAAAGAAAGCGTTACCGTAAAATCTTCTCTATCTTCAAATAAATTGGTAATTTGACCTTTTGGATTGTGCTTCCTCTTTGACTAAAATGGAACTCTGGGGAGACGTTCTAGGACTGGGAATTACGTCTCAACCCTTTCTTACCCTTGTGTGTTGCATATGTGTTCACTATGACCTGTCGTCTGTAGCATGTCTGTAGTAAAAAATTGCTTGAACATTTTGCTCTGCAGGGGTGGCTGGATAGTCCAAATTGTTAAGTGCAGGACTGGCACATAGGAAATCAGAATTTGACTCCCAGAGGGTGCGTTGAGGTTCATCGAGTGTGGGTCCTTGGGCTAGACCATTTGCCACAAAGGGGCCCAAGTCTAGGTCTCCCTGTACCGGTCCCCGGTCCAGATAAAATACATGGTTGTTGTCATGGTGGGAATCAGCGTACTGCCAGAACCACCTGTGTGAATCAGTGGAAGTTGATTCACTGTGGCGACCCCTAAAGGCAGGGGTGTCAAACTCATTTTCACCAAGGGCCACATCAGCATAGCGGCTGTCCTCAAAGAGCCAGATAAACCTTATACACTAAATGTAATGAAAAATAAATGTAACTACTCCTTAATGTAAATTAGTCATTATTTATTTACTATAACTTTTTAAAGTGACAATTACAGTTACATGGAAAACATATGTTTGCTTGTTACTCTAGCATAACTCCTTTTAAATGTGATTCTATCAGGTTAGGTTATATGGACAGTGTTTGAGTCCTATTGTGTAGTTGCCCAATCCGATATTTCAAGTCTGATTCCCCCAAGATGTGAATAAATACACACCAAGTTTATTCCTTATTCTAAGAAATTAAAAACTTTTATGCTCTCGCGGGCCACATAAAATGACATGGAGGGCCACATTTGGCCCCCGGGCCTTGAGTTTGACACATGTGCCTAAAGGGATGTGCCAAAACCAACTCACCAACTGTTCTACTACTTTGATATTTGTGTGGGCCACTTGAGGCCATGTCACACACCCAATATGTACATTTTACGCGTATTGCACAGATAAAAATTCGTCATACGTGAAGAACTTACAAAAAGTAGTGGTCTTCCATAACATTTTCACAAATGTATCACGGATGAACCACGTTGAAACCATGGAGGACATAAATCAAAGAACATGAACTGTGCAAGATTATTGCACTGTTTATATACAATCCACTAATGATTTGTCAATCCATCAGTGATTATGTAATTTCTACGTGATATGTGCGCCGTTTACGTGATATAAAAGTTACATTGGTGGTACATGCATGAAAATTCTGTACATGCATAACATACAAGGAATGGTCGTGGAAATATGCATATTTCGCCAAAATCATGCACAGTTTCATAAGAGCTACGCAATGATTGCATATAAAATATGTAAAATACGTGTAACCGACCCAAAATTTTGAACAGCTCTAAACTGATTAAAGACCCGTTGGTCCAAACCCTCAAAAGACATTTGCACGCATCAACAAATGACAAATGCAAGAAAGACTTGTGGATTGACGTATCTAACTCATATATCGCGAATGACTGAAATTGTGAAATTGGCTGTGTGACATGGCCTTTTACGTGCCCCTTGCAACGTGACTAAAGCTTTATTCTAATATGTTGCATCAAATCCATCTACAAATTAGAATTTTGAAATCATTTGGGTATTTCATGCCTGTCAAAGTAAGGCGCAAACTTTACACATTACATGGACCAAGCGGATTTCAAAAATGATTTGCTGTCATGGCCTTATCCTGCAGTCATGAAACCTAGTGATCCACACTTTCATACTGCTGAAACAAAATTGTCTGGAAAACTTTGGCCTCTGACAGGAATCTTAAGAGATTTCACATAGGTTCGGTGTCACCCACAACAGAAATGGATTTGAAATCCCTCCTAATGAATAATTCTTCAACCTTTGGGAGATAGTGTCTTGCCCCAACGTCAGGATCCTTGTTTACAAAATTTATTAAAAGTCAAATACATTTCTGAACAGTCAATAGAAGAACAAATTTTTATTTGTTTTTATTTTTTTGTTTTCATAAAAATATGAGGTTATGAAGCTTTTTCAACAAAGTAGAGTCATGGTCTACCAGAATTTACAAAGATTAGCTTTTTTCATAGCCTTCAGAATCAGAACAAATGAATTGAGGCTTACATATTCTCTGTTAAAAAACAAAAACAAAAAAAAACATAACTAAATTGAATAGTCTCTGTCAGGGGAAATGCGAGGCATGGGGGGAGAAACTTGACATTTTCTGTGATGCATGCACATCATTTAAAAACATGTGCATGCAAGACAAGCTGCTCTCACAAAGAAATAAAGATCAAAGCAGAACCTCAATTGAGGGATGCATCATTGAAATATGGTATTATTTTATGTTGATTTGACATCCAAAATAAAAGAAAAACGATGCAAAAACCTCTCTTGATGTCATCTCCACTTTTTGTTGCCATGCTTACGGGCACAGGCTCTCCACATGCCTTGGGTATACCTGTTTTGTTTATGTCATCCCCTTCCCGGCATTGCTTGAGTGCATGAATGTATCAGTGATAAACCAGCAAACATGAATACTGAAGTCTCATGCATACACATGGACATGAGCTCACGTGCACACTCTGTCAAGGAAAGTCATTTCTCAAGCTCACCTCCTCAGGGTTAACGGCAAGGCTTTGACTGTTTTCGCTTGTTCTTTCCTCTTCTCTCAAATACAAAGAGCTGCACACAAACATATGCTTGTGCTCACGCACATATGTGCTCTCTCCCTAAGTTTTCTAACTTTGGGTGGCAGCTCTCTTCTGCAGCATAAAAGCTGTGGAGGAGAGTGTTTTTAAGGTAAAGATCGAGAATAAAAAAAGAAGTAGAAGAGAAAATGAGCAGTAACAGAGGTTTATGTCAAAGCTTTTTTGCATTTTGTAGAGGGGAAACAGTTCTGTTACTTCTCCTCCACTTTTAGATCAAAGCCACTATGTACATTTTCCGCATTTTCCACGTATGAAATTTTGTTTTTTTGTGAGACACGCGTGATTCATAAGAGTTTCTTTGTTTCTTCATTTGTCAATATACACAACAGTTCGTCGATGGTTTTAGTCTTCACGTCCTGTTCAAAATTTTAGGTTGATTGAGAATTACCCAGCTTATGCGTATTTTACGTAGTTTATACGAATGATTCCGTAAATCTTACGCAATTGTGTGTGATTTTTGCAAGATGCAGACGCAAATTTATGGCTTTCAACGATTATGCGATGCACATATCACGTAAAATTTTACGTAATTGACGCACAAATCACTAATGGATTGCATAGAAACAGCACAATAATCACACACGGTTCATGTTCTACTTAGATCTCTGCGTTTTTTGCGTGTTTTATTTTTATTTTTTTTAAGTTGATTTAACGTGGTTAATTTGTTCAGTCATGATCCATTTTTTGAAAATGTCATGTAAAGTGTTCAACTTTTCTCACTTTCTTCACCCATATTCTTAAATGACCAATTTTAATCCGTTCAAAAGACGCAAAATGTATGAAATGGCTGTGTGACATGACGTTTTGTGTCTTTCAACTATTACTTCCTTTTTAGACTCAAATCATTTTTTTATCTTATTTTTATACAACTTTACATTTATTTTGGAATAACGTTGATCTGTAAACCTCGAACATTTTAAATAGTTGTGATTTTTTTTTGAGCAAAGTGAAGGTTTTAGGTGATGGAGCTGAGAAACAAGGAAGTGAAATTACCAAACCCTACGCCGACTGTCGTTACTCCTGAGCTTTGTACACACGCATGTATGGCGTATTTAAGAATGTTGTTTTTTAATGAGCTTTGTGTAATGAGCCTGCAGCTGGAAGAGGCTTGGTGTGAAATGTTGTTGCGGTGCAAATCTCACAAATCTCGCCTTTTCTTTCGCAGCTCTATTCCGATATACAAAAGACTTGGTCTCGTATTAATTCAGCCGAGCACAAACCGCAATTATTTATTTATATTCCATGATCAATTTTCAAAAGGCTGGCTCTTTGAAACTACCAAAGCTGAGTCCCTGATTGAAACGAATACAAGAATAGAATAGTACTACATGGGTCCCAACGGAAATTAATTGTTTTCAGTACAACCCAGATTAAAACAGAAATTCACACATACAGTTCAAGATTGTCTGCAGTGCAGGCATTGACTGTATATGAGAACTGGACTGAGGGAGTGTGATGTCACCCATTGAAAACTCCTTACTTGTGGTTCCACCAAAATTAAGTTAATTTTATTAAGGCATCTGATTGGTCTGTTTATAACTTGAATAACTTGTGCTACAGCAAAAATATCATGTTTTTGCAAATCCTCTATTTTGTTTCATAAGTGGTAGATAAAGAAATGATTTGCTTTCAGTTTTAATGACTATAATGACTGAGTAATTACTGTTTATTTCTCTATAAATCTATGGGATTATGGCTTTTTGAGAGCAGGGGGTACTTTCTATTTGAAAGCCAAGGGGGGAGGGGTCACTCTTCCAGTTCTCATACACAGTCTATGGTTTCAGCTCAACTTTATAAGACGCTTCTTACTTAGTATGGGTGTAGATGGGTTATGAAGAGGAGGGTAAAGTCACTTGTGGCAAAAAAATAATGTCATAACTCAACACTGCTTACAATTTATAGATACAAGAAAAGAAAATACAACATTTAAACACAGAAGCACGATATAATAAAAAACACAGCACACCGGTCAAAGATTAACTGGTTTACCTTTCGGCGCAAGTTAAATAGCTGGATGTTTTATATGGAGAGCCAGCAAACGGATTTAAAACTTGCAAAGCGACACACGAATATGAAAGTTTTTAACACAGAAGTCCGAAACAAGTAAATGTGCGCTTTTACTTAGATTTTTTTACTGGAAGCAATTGCTCGGAAACACCTGTTTCGAAGCCTGGTGTGAATGCACCTGTGACAACTAAAAGCATTTAGGAGGAGGAACGACAAGTCTGATACAAAAAATGTATGAATAACTGAAATCGAAATGGAGGGCAGCCTCTCAAACACACAAAAATCAGAAAGCTGCACAGAAATTAGATCTGCACCTGCAGCATGTGCAGCCAACTGTTCCTAATTTGAATTGATCGTTTTCTGTCCTGCTACTGTCAGTGTTCACTGCAAGAGCAGGCAAATTCTAGATCCGTTAAAAAAAAAGGAAAAAAAACACACAGACACACGTCGATATGCAGATTCACCTTAGATAACAAGCGACGGTGGAAGCTTTGGCACGTAAACCTTCAGGATGACCGTTTGTTTCATTAAGCACGCTCACAGAAAAGGAGCTCTCCCTGCCTCCCACACGGGAAGTCCGGGAGCAAATGCATGTCATCCATCAGGGTGAAGGAGTGATGGCAAGAGCTATGATAGTAAATCATTGGCAGCATTATTGGGCTGCCCTTCTTTCACCAATATGGATTTGCGTTGGGAAACTGGGAGAGTCTGTAATAAATCAGTCAATAATGCAGAGAGGTCTACAGAAGAATAGTTTCCACAATACATAAGTAAAGCTTAAAGGTCAAATCCCCAAGGACTACATCATTTACTCCAAAGATTATTCATCACAGATCATAATAAATGTGATGATAACTAGCCTGTGACAGGGGGAATTGTCTAACATGAACCTGTTACTTTCTACAGTATCATGCAACATTGACGTAAAAAAATATTGAATTTTAGAAAATCGGAACTGTGGTAATTTAATATCAACAAAACAGCAAATTCTTAAAGGGATACTGTAGTCCAGCATTGTAACATAGTTCACATTTTGCAGTCTTCCTGATTTTTTTTTGGCACAATTTTTGAAAGTTTTTATTTTTTAACAGTTCCCTGTGTTCTGCCTCCTGATTGGCTGTAATCTATTGTCAATCAATCTAAATTGTGCCTTGTATCCTATGCAGTACAGAATGTGTTCAGGTTGCCACATTTAAATACTATAGTTTCCTCACTACAAAGTGCACTTAAAAGCCTTAGTTTATTTCAAATAAAGACAGTGCTCCTTATAATCCCAAACACTTTTTATGTGCATTCATTCTGGTTGTGTTTACTGATGTAAATTTTAAGAGGTACATGGCGCTCTGTCAAAATGTCAGTTTTTTATGAGTTTCAAACAAGGTTGGGTGTTATGTGAATAGGCTATCGCCGATAGCATGTTGGACTGTGTTACTTTGGAGTTGGGGTAGTTGCAGTAATGTTTGTTACATCAGTCTTGTTTTTTTACATGTTGCAAACAAGGTTGAGTGTTTTTGTAAACACGCTAAAAGACTGATTGTGTAGCTGTGTCAGACTGTATTTTTTGTACGTGTTACTA
The DNA here is from genome assembly GCA_023969325.1 of Oryzias curvinotus. Classification (NCBI taxonomy): domain Eukaryota; kingdom Metazoa; phylum Chordata; class Actinopteri; order Beloniformes; family Adrianichthyidae; genus Oryzias; species Oryzias curvinotus. Next base: position 14,025,968 of record CM043713.1, on the reverse strand, counting down.
ACTAGTTTTTGACTACACCAACTCCCAAACATTTTAGTAACACGTGTGGTTACTAACGACTGCTACATTTATTGCACAAACTAATCTACTTATTGATGGCTAGTCCATTTATTGCACAGCTAGTAAACCTATTGCATAACTAGTTCATTTATTGCACAACTAGTCCAATATTTGGTAAACTTTGTGTTTGTGTAAATTTTGTGTTTTAGATGCTGATCTAGCATCTATAATACTTTTTTTTCTGTCTATATGAGTGCTTGTAGTGTAGCTTTTAATTTCCCTTGGCTACCTGAAAAGTGAAAGTTGAAAACATAGATCCTGTGAAATGTTGCTTTGGAAAGTAAGATCCGAGCTTTTAAGCTCTAAAAAGTCTTCTTTTAACAGTATGTGACATTCCATACTCAGCTCCAGTCTCATTTAAAATTGTGTTCATTTCCCAGTCTGTCAGTCCTTCTTCCATCCAATTAATTTATGGTACTAGACTTGAACTTTCATATAGCTCAGCTTCAAATGCTATTAGCATTATGCTAATGCAAATAGCTTCTGCTCCCTTACAGTGCAAGGTATTGTATTGGTGTCAACTGTGGCTTGTCAGTGGCTTAAAGCTGGTGAGGATTTACAAAAACAGAACAGATATTGCTGACCTTAAGACACCAAAACATGCTTAGCATTCACATGCTTGGTTAAAGCTAAAGCTGTTAAAACAGATTAAACTGATGGCACGACTGCTTCAGAGTAATCCACTGACAGCAAGTCTAAATATGATTTCGGACGAACAGCTCAGAGTTTTTCTTCACTACAGAAGGAGATACAGTGAGTGGGACTTATGAGGGGAAAGTCGACATTCAGCAATAGTAGGACAGGATGAGAGCAAATGAAAGAAATAGAAAGAAATTCTAAAATTAAGCAGAAAAAATGTTGAGAAGCTAAAAAAGACATTTTAAAAAAAGTTTTTTTTTCATTTCATTTCTTTTTTGTTCTTTTTACTTACTTTATTTACAAGTTTTACAATACAAAGCATCTAATAACATATCTGAAAATACAGCACAATAAAACACAAAAAACGCTCATATTTTATATCAAATGAAGAGAAAAATTAGCATGAAAAATGCAAAAAAATTAGAACAAACATACCTTTTTTTTAATGCAATGCAATACTCTCCCATTTTTATAAAATCAGACTCTAAAAGAACTTTTTGGGAGCCTCTAAGTGGATAATTCAAACTAAATTTGCCTGCATGCATACACACACACACACACACACACACACACACACACACACAAAGTGCATGTCAAGTACAGTTTACATTTTGTAAACCTATAATTTCAAGAACACCAACAAAGTTTTTTTCATCTAAGATCCTTTGGTAATGATATTTCGGCTGAATCCTAGAGAACAAAGTTGGATTTGATGCCTAAGATAAATGGGTAACCCTAATACTCACAAAAGTCTTCTCTGATGGTCACAAGCCCTGACATTGGAGATTGTATGAATTTTTATAATTCATTTTTTAACTAAATGTTAGACTTCTAAATATGAGACCCTCAAAAAGATTTATACTATTACTCTCAATTAATTAAGAAAAATCACTAACCACTATAGTACTGATATTTTGTTTAGGCAAATGTTTTATGCTGGTGGTAGCAAAACATTGTAATCAAAGGGGGGCATGAAAAATGAAAGCCTATATATATTCTCTCTATATATGCATATTGTACCATAGCTCAATAAATAACAACATAATTTAAACGAGAATTTTGCAACAGGCGGCTTAGCTCTGAGCTTCAATTTAATTAGCATAAATCTATCCTTTGTGTAATTAAGATTTTTAATTATCTTCTTATGGTATGTTGTGTTGAACTGAAAAAAGCAAAGAAATGCAGTTGTGTTAGTGCTGTGTGCTGTTAATTGTTTATTTGTCTTTACAAGATTGCAAAGTTACAAAATTAAGCTTGGTTTTATGTTTGCTGGAGATGTTTCTCCCATAATGCATCACTATTTTATTTATTAGTTAGGTTAAAGTACTGCAGCACAGACTGTTTACTGTCACATCACAATGGACAACTATCTGCAAATTGAAGAGGAAAGACTGGAGATGGTCACTGCTGCATAGAGTAGAGGAAAAAAATGAGTGCAGAGAGCCTAATGTTTACCTGTTTCTGGTTTCTTTTAAAGGGTCTTACTAAAAAATGAATTAGTTCTGGTTGCTGGCTGCAGAAGTGAAGAAAATCCTGGCTGGAATAACAAATTTAGGTTACACTTGGTTCATGCTTCTCTAACCTGCAGGAGATCCAGTAGGATCTTTTAAAATCAATTTTTTGTTCCATGTTTGCTACATTTAGTCAGAAGGAATTGATTTAGACACATTTTTATTTAAAAAAGCAGCTCAAAACAGATGTTCTTTCAGTTTCTTTTCACGGACAACTCAGATATTTCCTCAGACATAAAGAATAGACGTATAATTGCTGTTGTTACTAATACATTTCTCATTTACTTGTTGTTAGATCTGAGCTCAGCTGATGCCAGCTTTCTCCTGATTGGTTGTTGAACTCAAAAGTATCTTCATCAGAGCGGATTTGAACCTTGATACCAACAGCAGGGGTGTCCTACATACTCCATGCTTCATGATTCACCCTTTTGCAGATACTTAACAAACATTGATGATCTTCTCTGGCCTGATCCATCAGATTTTTGTTATTTTAGGTCCACATTTCTTTTCTTTGTTTAATGAAAATATCCTCCTGAGACCTGATCTTTTTGTTTGGAATGAATGTTTTTATTCCTTTTAGTTTTCTGTCCTCGGGTGTGCTCTTGCAGTCTCAGGAGGTTAAATCTCTCATTTTTATTTATAAATCTTTTATCTTACTGTTGTTGTTGTTGTTTTTATTTATTTATTTATTCTATCTGGTCTTTGTCACAACAGTGGTTTTGCTAAGCAGCTTAAAAAAAATCTTATTACCTGATTGCTGATAACTGGAACTCCTTTTTCAAACGTCTTGTCCACAAGTTACTCAGGGATCCACTGCCTCTGGTTGCCCACACCTCTTTTGTTTTTCAGGAGGCCTTTTTTTCTAAATAATATAAAAAAACAAAACAAAAAAACAAAGGTTGAATAAAATGTATAAAACACATTGCATGACAAGTACTGTGTATCATCCATGCAATGGCAGCACCTGCTATTAATAACAGTTATGTTAGTTATTAGTAGAGAACTTAAGGTCAGACAAGCAGGAAAAATTGGTCCTGCTTTTATTTGGAAAACTCGTGTAAAATTAGAAATCTTTAATACATAAAAAAAAAATCTAACTTGATTTCCTTTAATCACTTTTCTGGTTATTTGACATTTCTAGCTCCTGTGACTGAAGACCTGCACCCCCCCACAATCCGTTCCCCAGTTTGAAGCAGTAGTTGAATTTTTCCAATGTGGCGCCAAGTCATCCATCCCAGTCCTTCTTTTCCTGCCCAGCTCCTTTCATCCATGATGTGAGCCTCTTTCCGAGGTAGAGCAGTGTAATCCAGTCTCCTGCTTCCCGCGCTCCGGACCCACACCTGCTTAGATTGGCAGGGATTATCAGTACTGAAGACCATGTGAGTCTTTGAAACTGCTTTGGATGATAAGCAACAAGTTGTCAATTAAATCTAAAAATACAAACTAAAAACATATATTTTTGTTTATCACAAATACATATTAAATTTCAAAGATTTTTGTAAATTAATATTTAAATTGCAGACATTTCTTTTATTGTGAAAACCAGAGAACGTTGAGTGTTAAAAAAATGTATTTCTCAAATCACCAAAAGAAAAACACCATGAATTTGCTTGGTTAAAAGCAACTTCTAGATGTGATACAGTTGCAGTGATTAATGTTCTGATCAATAAAGACAAAGAACTTTACAGTTTTATACATGTGAAAGGTCTATATATTCTCACCCTGAAGGATGCATGGTAGGGCCCCTCCTCCATGTCAAATTTTGACGCTTTGGGGGAGCCCAATCCACCATATTTCGACGTGCTGTTACTTCGGTAAAGTTTCACAGATTCTCACTTCCACCAGACATCTCATATTGTCAGCACGTCAAAAATGATGAGTTGGGCTCACCCAAAGCGTCGATATGTGTCACAGAGAAGGGTCCATACATGCGTCCATATATGACGAGTTGGAGTGAAAACATGTTGGAAAGGTGTATTAATATTCAGACAAAGTGCTTTCTAAATCCTACTCTTTAAAAAATTGTGCAATATTGTCTCTGACACGGTCTTGGGATATATACCGTATCATGACGCGTATCGCGATACATATAATATCGCCAACACACCCCTAGTGAAATCAGCTCTTTTGGGTTACAATCGATATTTCAATTTAAATGTTTGTGTGATTTCCCTCAAAAGTTATTTAAGACTTTTAAATTTGCCCTGCATTAGAAGGTAAACTGGGTGCTCTCATTTTTGTTTAGAAATGGGGAGCGTTTTTGATCCGGGTCCTACATGCTTACAGCTGTTCGCATCTGAGCCACTGGGACATTGTCCCGTCTTTGTGAAGCAGTTCGCCCAGAATTGGGTCATCATGACACAGTCATTTGTTCTTCTCACCCAGTGTTGAAACCCAGCTAATATTACATAGACCTTGTTGATACACAGATATTTATGGCAAGAGAATAACACAAAAAATATACTTACAGGTAGACCTGAGCCTAGCTAAGACATATTTTCCTCATATTTAGTGAAATTATACATATGCATTTTTTAAACTGGCCTGTATGTTTCCCGAAACAAAATAACGAAGCAGTTCATAACAATAGACACCAAATTCTATTCTGCAAAGTATCATCTCCATTATAGGAGCAGCTCATTCATCAAGTTTACAGGGCAATTTTATGATGCAGTCAAAAAGCAATGCATCATATTAAGCTCCGACTCCCCCTGTCAGTGACAGCTTTTTAAACGCATCACGCTCCATCTCCAGAAATTCTGAGAGTCTCTGGATAATAATGATGTATTGTTTTGATCACTTAACAATAGGCTTTGAGTTTGGTTTGACTTAGGTCAATGTATAAAGCACAGCCTGACATCGAAGTGAGATTGCCTCTTTCTAACGGTGGGTGTTAATCCTTTTGTGTCACCTAAGCTGTTTGCTCAGAGGAACGTTGCCCTCAAGGGATTCTAACAGTGTCAACCACTGTAAGGGTTTGAATGGTCCACTGGTTCATTATGGTCCTTCAACACACATAAATATGGGCAAAGCTCCCCCACCTCTGGGACAGTAAGTGCATGCTTTTTCCCTTACTCAGCATTTTCTAGTGCACACTTTAAAAACTGTATACTTTAATCAAGGATTTGTATTATATAGTCATGCTGTTGTGCTTTACAGTTTGGCCCAAACTGTTCCTTAAAGGCCAAATAGTCCAAACTATTTTATTTGGACAACCATCAAATTTCATCACACATTTATTGTCTAATCTCTCAGCAGATGAGGGAAAAGACTTACGGTACTAATACATTTTTTTCTTAATTTTCCATATTATTTGAAACCTGTCTGTGAAACCATCGGAAGTCATAATGCAGCTTTACAGAGGTGCAGTTTTAATAACCTTTGCAGGCAGAAACAGGATTATGTGTGCCAACGTTCAACACTATGAACACAAATAGCTCACAGCTGTCATTGCAGCAGCGCTAAGATTTAGTAAGTCTTCTTTTTCCCCCCAATTTCCATTTCCACAACATTTATATTTCCCACAAGGTATAATCATAATTAATAATAATTATTATTTTAAACCATTTGACCAATTAGTTCTAGTAATTTTCACTATTTGGGTATGTAAAATATCAATTTTAGGTCTTCTTCCTTGGTTTTTTTTTGCTACTGCCTAAAGACTCACTCCTATGTGTTTTTGGTGTTGTTAACATGTTCTTGGGAGATTTTTCTCATGATGGAGGACATTTTTAAAGAAAATTAAGATTGAAACTGCATTTTTGAGTATTTCTTTATTCAAATAGTGGTCAGTGAGGAGTAGACTTCTACAGTCGGCAAGCTCCCAGCTCTGCTCCATTCCGATGCATCCACTTGCAGACAAGTAGATTTGTGTACGTCTTTGTTTTCCTCGTCTGAGCTGGCATGTGGCTCAGAACTGTGCGACTGGATAGCTCCAATACTGCTTGCCATTTTTGTTGCACCTCTAATGCAAGCTTGGTTTTATGAGGGGGTAAACATAGGGATCATGGGAAATGAGGGATGGCTTACTTCACAGCAAATTTCTGATGAGTTACTGCCGCTTTGCAGAAGCTATGTCCTAGAAAACAACACTGTTTTTTTTTTTTTGGTTTTTTTTTTGGCTAAAAGCCACATAATCATAATTAAAAGACCCCTAGGAATGCATTTCAATATGGGGTTAAAACTGCAAAATGTTCATCCAAGGACAAGAAATTCTGAATTTTATACCATATAGTTTAAAACAGTTCCAAACATTTCTTTTGAGATACTTAGAGATTATTCTGTGTACCAGCTAACATTTTCTTTTTGTAGTAAGGTAACATCTCAGTTCTCTTGCTTCATGAAAACTTTGTTCTCATTGAAACAGTCTCCCACATAAAAAACGTAATTCAATGAATTTCTTTTCATTTAGAGAGTCCATACTTTAAGAGACAAAAGAACAATGCGTTTCTTAAAGCTCTCATGCTATGTTTTTTGCTGTTGTTTTCCTTCCAGCCTCTTCCTGCGCCTGTCTCACACTGTCGCAGTGAGTATGTGTGGGAGGGGGAACCAATTTTTTTCATGGCTCATCGCAGGCCTTAGCTCATAGTGCAGCAAAATGGGTGACTGTATATCCGCTTTCGCAATTAAGGGTGCTAATGTGTGAGAGTGTGTATGTCGAGAGTGTGAATCTGTTGTGTGTGTCAGCGCTTTGAATATCTTCTCACTGAGATTCTCTGTCTCACACACATCAATCAATCATTATTGAACAGCAGCAATACAAGAATACCTAACTTGAAAGAAAAAAAAAAAAACAAGAAGAATATGATTTGTTTGCAGTTGGAGAAACAAATCTCGATCAATGGGAGCGTTTTATTAAATGCACGCATTGTGACAAAGAAGTAAGCTTCAGTCTGGCATTTCTGAGCTGGGCTCTGCTTAGATGTAGTTGCTCAAAATAGCTGCAGGGTCTGGTTATATAGTGGCTTTGTCATGGGAAATAAAACACAACAGAGTAAGAGTAAACTTCCTACCTCCACGAGACGTAGCTCTTGCCATAGCTAATCGACTATAAAAGCCTAATTAGAATAAACAAAGCCATGTCTTGGTTCCAGGGCTTGTTTACCAGTAGTATCATAGAAAAAGGCAAATGTGATCACTTTACCTGGTAAATACTGACATTTCCGAGCTCCCTTGGATCTTTTGTTCCTTAATTTGGAACAGGTAGCAAATGTTATGGTTCCTCAAAAGACCACTGCATGCTGGTTTTCGAAGGGAGCAATTTCCCAATGAATGTAGAAAAAGTCAGACTTTAAACCAAAATAATGCAATTGTTTGCAGTTTCTTTGATTGAGCTCAAATGTTTACAGAATTGGGAGTGTTGTTATTTATTTATTTTTTTTATGATTGGCAAATGGGTGGTCCAATGGGTGGAGCAAAATTCTGTCAAAATTTTGCTCAGCAGTATCCAACAAGTAAATTTAGAGATTATCTGTTTTGTGTGTTTGTTCATATCTCATGTATATATATATATATATATATATATATATATATATATAAACAAAAAAACGCCCCTCTCACCCTCCACGGGTGGTTTCTCCTCCAAGCTCGGGTCCTCTACCAGAGGCCTGAGAGCTTGAGGGTCCTGCGCAGTATCTTAGCTGTTCCTAGCACTTTTCTGGACTGAGAGGTCTGAGGTCTTTCCAGGTATCTGTTGTAGCCACTCCTCAAGCTTGGGGGTTACTGCCCCGAGTGCTCCAATTACCACAGGCACCACTGTCACCTTCACTTTCCAGGCTTTCTCCAGTTCTTCTCTGAGTCCCTGGTATTTCTCCAGTTTCTCATGTTCCTTCTTCCTGATGTTCCCATCGCTTGGCACTGCCACATCCATCACAACGGCTTTCCTCTGTTCTCTATCCACCACTACGATGTCTGGTTGGTTCGCCATTACCATCCTATCAGTCTGGATCTGGAAGTCCCACAGGATCTTTGCCCTCTCATTCTCTACCACCTTCGGAGGTGTTTCCCATTTTGACCTTGGGGTTTCCAGTCCATATTCTGCACACATGTTCCTGTATATGATTCCAGCCACTTGATTGTGGTGCTCCATGTATGCTTTACCTGCCAGCATCTTACATCCTGCAGATATGTGCTGGATTGTTTCTGGCGCCTCTTTGCACAGCCTACACCTTGGGTCTTGTCTGGTGTGGTAGATCTGAGCCTCTATTGCTCTGGTGCTCAGGGCTTGTTCCTGAGCTGCCAGGATGAGCGCTTCAGTGCTGTCTTGTAGGCCAGCCCTTTCTAGCCATTGGTAGGACTTCTTGATATCGGCCACTTCAGTTATGGTCCGGTGGTACATCCCATGCAGGGGTTTGTCCTCCCATGAGGATCTGTCCTCCAGCACTGTATCCTCTGCTCTCCATTGCCTGAGACATTCACTGAGCACACTGTCAGTTGGGGCCTTGAGCTTGATGTACTCATGCATCTTGGATGTTTCATCCTGGATAGTGGCTTTTACGCTCACTAGTCCTCGGCCTCCTTCCTTGCGGCTAGCATACAGTCTCAGAGTGCTGGATTTGGGATGGAACCCTCCATGCATGGTGAGGAGCTTCCGTGTTTTAACATCCATGGTCTGCATCTCTTCCTTTGGCCATCTTATTATTCCTGCAGGGTATCTGATAACTGGCAGTGCATAGCTGTTTATTGCCCGGGTCTTGTTCTTGCCATTGAGCTGGCTTTTCAGGACTTGCCTTACTCGTTGAAGGTACTTAGCTGTTGCAGCTTTCCTTGTTGCCTGCTCCAGGTTGCCATTTGCCTGGGGAATTCCAAGGTACTTGTAACTGTCCTCAATGTCTGCTATTGTTCCTTCTGGGAGTGAGACCCCCCCTGTGTGGACTACCTTGCCTCTCTTTGTCACCATCCGGCTGCATTTCTCGAGCCCGAATGACATCCCAATGTCATTACTGTAGATCCTGGTGGTGTGGATCAGGGAGTCAATGTCACGCTCGCTCTTAGCATATAGCTTGATGTCATCCATGTAGAGGAGGTGACTGATGTTGGCCCCATTTCTGAGTCGGTATCCATAGCCAGTCATGTTGATTATTTGGCTGAGGGGGTTCAGACTATGCAGACAGAGGTGGGGACAGAGCATCACCTGGTATATCCCACATTGATGACATTGCAAGTTGGTTCAAGTTGGTTTCCACAGATTGAGTTTCTTATGGGCTCAGAGCACTGGAACAGACGGAATATATATAATATATATATATATATATATATATTATAATCTATATTCTTTTTTTTTATATAGATATATAGATATATAGATATATATATATACCCATATATATTACTTATATATATATATATATCTATATATACATATTTTCCTTTTTTCTTTTTTTTTTTGTGGTGCCTATCTGGTTGTAAGAGTAGTTCTGGTCACATAATGCAATTTACACAATGGGTATGTAATGCACGTTCAAAATCCGACTGAATGCGGGTTTTTGCATGTGTTTTTACCATATTGCATTCATACTGGACTGTTGCTACTTGGTGCTTGCGTATGTATACACAATTGGAAGAGGCTTGGTGCAAAATATCAAAAGGTGCAAATATTGTAAATCTTATTCCAGGCTTTTTCTTTCACAGCTCCATTCCAATATGTGAAAGACTTGGTGTCATATAATTCCAGTCGGGCACAAACTGCAATAATTTATTTATATTCTATTTATATTTTCAAACCATTGGCACTTCTGGGAATTAAAAAGGACACTACCCTTACGTCACCACCAAAACCAAGTCCCTGATTGGTCAAAGTTCAACAGGTTTAACTCTACACGCGTTCAATGGCCACATATTTTGTCCATAGAGGCTGAAAACTATCTTAAAACTTGTGTAGCGACATGTGAACGCAGGAATATTGAACAAGCCTAAAACATGTATATACTTGTGTTTACATAGACTTTTCAGCTTAACTCAGATCCCCAACACCTGGGTTGCGTACCAGTCCGTGGGAAGAAAAAAAACTAACCTATATTTTTTCCGTTTTATTTCTAATTTCTGATTCTGAAGGAAGTTTTATTTGAAAAACTACTGGGTTTGCCCACCATTTGACGCATGTCAAGTCGCTCATCTCGTTTCAAAAATCCATCCGCTACTTTCTTAATGCGGCTGCGCCGCCCGCTAAATTGAAACCCCCAAAGTTAGCAAAGTTAACTAAAATCAAACATATTTGGAAAGTTTGTTTTTGCAGAAAAGAGCCTGTGAGAAAATGCATGAAGAGTAATTGACTTCAAAATAAAAGAAAGCTGCCTTTTACAGACAAAAACCAGGAGCCTATACTGTAAAAATGAATGTATTGTGACAGTTGTTCCCATACACCATAATAATAGTGCATACTATTTCAAAACCAGCTGAGGAGGCTGCTAATAAAGTTGTTTAAACAGTATATGCATATTTATTTTTCTATATTTCGAAAATACCAGTTTTAGTGATAAGGTTGAAGTTGGTGTCAAATTTTGTAGCGTCTACTGAAAGTTATTGGTTAAGGGAAAATCCATATCATATTTTATTGGTTCCTGCACACAATCTAGGGTGCTAATTAAAGATTAAACCAGCTGTAGATATTTTACAGGGGATAAGGATAAAGTTTACCCACTAAATGTAGAGAAACTAGAGGCTGAACATTTTTTTTTTTTTTTTTAAATCGACCGGTCCATGAAAATATTGTCCACGTTAAACTGGTTTGTGGCCTGAAAAAGGATGGGGACCACTGACCTAACTCATTGCTGTACCATGTTGTGGATGAACAACCTATTTTTAAAAAGAACATGTTAATTTCTGGGTTAGGCAATTGGTCAAGTTACTGTTCTTTCTAAAACAACATTTACTGCTGCTCTCAAACATTCATACAAATATATATATATATTTTTTTTGCCAAAACATTAGAGGTAAACTGAGGAAAAGCACAAATAATAACACATCTGCCTCCTAATATCGCATCTACCAATTCTGGCAAACATTAATGACTTGACCATATGTGTTTGGGCGAAGAAACCAGGAAGAAAGTGTGTGTTTTTAGAGTGAATGAGTGTTGCGCGCAAGACGGTGCATATGTCCAGTCTTTAGTTGGCTGCATGCCTTTTGCCGGCTGCCTTGTTTGGCTGCCAGTTTAAAGAACGAGTACTATCAAGTCCTGTGTGCTGATGAACGTTCAGTGAAGCTGTGGCTGCTAGCCGCTTAAGTGTTACTGGTCTGAGCTGAAGGACCATGTGTTTCTGATAAAATACAACATGTTTTGCTTACTTTTCTGTGTTTGACTGCATGCTGTATCCTACAGACCATCCATGCATCCCTCAGGGGTACACCCTGGACATGTCACCAGTCTGTCACAGGGCATCCTGTAGACCAGTGGTGGACAAACTATGGCCATATGAAACCTGTTAAACCATTTAATCTCGCCAAAGTGGAATAAATTATATTGATAATCATTATCAGTGTTTTATTTTCCCTGTATTTCTGGTCTGTCCCCATAGATGCTGCTCTACAATTACCCACCTCAGGTTTAGGTGCATTCAATGTAGTGTTGGAAGATTTGTTAATTTTCTGATGTGCAAAGTGGCGACATACATGATGTCTCATGTGTGTTTTCTGAGTCATCTTTCCGATCATTCCAACACCACACGAATGCAGCATTACTATAAGTTTGCATTTTTCCCTGAGAAACATCAACCTATTGGTTCAATTGGCACTAAAACGAGAACAATAGCCACTGTTTTTAAATAAGACTTCTAAAATGTGTTGTTATAAAATATACATATTTATTCTCAATCAAAATTAAAGCACGTCTATGTCCAGATTTCATGCTTTTTCTCTCTCCTATAAGGTTGATTACCAAAACACGCCACCCATCAAGTTTTAGAACCCTTTACTAAGTGGTAGTGTATAGTTCAGTCTGGTATTTGGAGTATTTCCATTACAATTGAACCCTAATAGAACCCTTAAATGGACCACTTGGGCCACCGTTGATAACAGGTCTATAGAAAAATTGAGCCAGCTTTGGGTGCAAATGCTCACCTAAATTAGTGGGACCATTCTAAACTGGACCTTACCACAACTAGCTGTAAGGACCTCTGACCCTGCTTCAAGATCCCTGCTGTGTTTGTGACCTCAATATTATCCGACAGAAATTAGTTTTTTAACTGTTGTGTGAGTTCAAATGACCAAGACCTTTAAACAAATGCTGGTAACTTTTTGGGTTTGTAACTCATTGTCACTCCCCGTTGTGTTTCAGATATCAACGGCGTTGCCATGACGAGCGAGGACGGTCCTGTGCCGCTGGGATGCATTTCCCCGGGAGGGCCAGGGCAGATTGAGGAATACGGCCTGGCTCAGGCTGATGACATCATTGAGGAAGTGGCTCCTGGTGATGATGTCAGTACTGTCAGCGACTTAAGCACCCTTGTTGTGCCGTACCCTGAGCTGGCGCCTGTCGTCTTCTTCTGCCTTAAGCAGACCACCTGTCCTCGCAACTGGTGCATCCGTATGGTCTCCAGCCCATATCCTTTCGGTTCCTGATGGAAATGGCCCATTTAGCCCTTAACAAAGTCATTTCATGTATAATTCTTTCTTTCAGCTGTTCTCCAAGCTCATCTCCGTGCTCTTACCTACTCACATCATTCTAAACAGACTTTATTGGCAGTTCTTCTGAAACACCAAGAGTTTTTTTCTCCACTTTGAGTCCTCCATCATGACATCCCTCCTCATCAACTTTGACCTTCCTATCCTGTGGATTTGCAACTGCATCAGTCAGCTTTTCAAAGTAAGTGTGTTTGACATCTTACCAAATGCTGCATTGCACGGTTTGGGAAGTGTAATGTGCTTCTTTGTATGCTTATGCTTGTGGATGAGCTTTCAATTTAAGCTCTAAACAGGTGGTTGTGTTTGCTGCCAGTGGCAGTGGGAGAAAGGGCAATCAAAAAAATGCTGAGTTTCTCAACTGTTGACATGTTTAAACTCCTGTTTTTTTTTTATTCTTGGAAAATTAAATTTGGTAATGTCACACAGCCATTAAGTACGTTTTGGGCATATTGCATAGATTAAAATTTGTCATACGTAAATATATGTGAAAAAAGTAAGAGAAGTTGTTGTCTTTTCATTATAGTTAATGTATCTCGAATGAACTACGTTAAAAGCACAGAAGAAGTATAAATAAATAACACAAACAACACATAAATCTACTTAAAACATGAACCATGTGGGATTATTGTTTATGTACAATTCATTAGTGATCCATCAATTACTCAATTTGAACCTGATATGTGTATTTTATACACGTGATATTAAGTTACACATGGGTGGTACATGTACTGGTACTGTTAGACATATATGAAACGATCCTGCAAAGCCACAAAATTGCATCTGAATTACATGTATCACGAAAGACCGAAAGTTCATAGTGGCTGTGTGACACGGTGTTAAAGGTGGAAGGAAGTCAAGCTGCTGGGAACAATTTAACTATTTTCAGTTTAATTTGTTAAAATAAAAATTAAAAGGTAGTGACATATGCAAATATACTCTATTTACTAAATTTTTGATCATCATTTTTGGTTAATTGTCTCCTTGAAGCATAAATTAAAGCATCTCTCTTGCATTCTGGTGAAAAGTTTGTGTTGTTGAAAAAAGTATTTAAAGAAGTCATGAGGTGAAATTGATGAGACCCTCCTCATTTGTGTCTGTATTACAACAAGCTTTCGCAAATTCATTGGGAACGATAAAAGATGTTGGCAGACAAAGAGACAGAACAGAACAGTGTGACCTTTAAATTTGATATTGTAGCAGGCTTGGACTACTGTTATCTTGTCTGCATGCAACACCACGCACAGTTTTTTTTTTGCGCACAAGGACACAAAGTGACACGCTTTTTTCACGTCAAGCACCTGGCAGGATACTTCCACTGCATCCAAGACTCGAGTGGGTGTGTTCACTTATTTACAATTTTTTTGTTTTGTGATGGATTACATATGAGTAACCTAAAGCAGCTTTTTCTCATATGATCAATTTCCTTCCTATGGTTTTGACATTAAAAACTGAGAAATATCGTACCAACATTTTTACTTAGCCATAAACCAAAGCTAGGAAGAGGTTTTGCACACAGCATTTAATAAATGCAGAATTTTCCCAGTATTCATGGGGTTACGGACCAGAGACACCCACAAATACACAAAATCCACAAACACAGAGAACCACCCCCACCCCCACCCTGGAGATCCTGCAATGCAATTCTAGCGTCAGGCACGGCGTGGTGGTCTTGGGCGGAAGAGGCTGGTTTCATCCATCATTCATTCATCCGAATGATAATTATTTGCAGCGATTATTTTCTATCAGGATATTTTTCAACTGCTTCTGAGTCAGCTGATGCTGATGCTCTTCATCTCTGCTCCCCTTCCTCAGAAATTTTCTCAGCACATTCCTCAAGAGCTAAAGTCTCATGCAATTCATGCGTCTTGAGTTATCTGTGATGAACTGGAGTCACAAGACTGAAAATAATCTGTGAATACATGAAACCGCGAATATTGAAACGCGAATAAGCAGGGGAACACTGTACAAGTTTATCCTTTTTTACTAGAATATACTTTGAGGTTTTGGAGTTCACTATCATCCTGATTTAAGGATCATATTGGAATACAATTATGACTCAAAAGCAATCCTATATTTCGGTCAGTGTTCTGTTCGTCTTAAAGGTTTGGGAAAGCAGCTTCAGACGTTCTTAACACACAGCTTTTCTAGAACATTGAACCAGCAGACTTATAGAAAACTCCAATTTAAATGTTTAAGTGCACATTTGCACAAGTATTCAATCAATCATTTACCCAAATATGATGTAATTTAAACACAAAAAGATTCAATTCAATTCAATTTTATTTATATAGCCCAAGCCGTTTTTGTCTCTTTCGGGGTCACGGGGCTAGCTGAGCCTATCCTGGCCACTTGTGGGCGAAGGCAGGGGCCATCCTGGACAGGTCACCAGTCTGTTGCAGGGCAACAATCACACACCCATGCACACTCATATTCACACCTCGGGACATTTTAAAGTAACCAATTAACCTATGAAGCATGTTTTGGGACGGTAGGAGCAAGCCAGAGTCCCTAGAGAAAGCCCACACATGCATGGGGAGAGCATGCAAACTCCAGACAGAACCATTTCATTTTTTTCTAATTTCTTTTATTTACTTTGTCCACAATAGTTAAGTATCAATAAACTCCCCTTTTCTCCAGCTCCCCTTCTTCCTTTACACTTTGATTGGCTTTTGTTGTGTTCACGCATAGTGACCAACATCTGTGGCCCATGATCCTCTCTGGCCTTGACAGCTTATTATCGCCATGGTGACGGATGACCAAGGCGTAACCGTGCCTTGCTCCTAACTACTGCTGAGGATGGAACTCACACCTGGGACACACAGCCTCCCTTCTCTCACCGTCTTGTTTTGCTTCCTGTCTATTGTTCTGTTTTTGTTAACTATTTTCTTTTGACATATCATGGAAAAAAAATATTTAACATTTTATTGATTTGTACACATAGCATATTCAACAATTGCTTCCAATTCTTCTTATTTGCTTGGATTCATCTTTGCTGCCATACTTGTGATGTTTTCTTCTCCAGATTTTCCATTTCGTCTTTGCAATATTACTAGTGTTCCACTTTTTTTAATGAGCCTGTGTTTGCTGCAGATTCTGAACTGCTGTCCTTTTCCTTCAGGGAATCTTCTTTTAAAAGAGGTGCAAATATTAATGAGACAAACCCCTTTTAAAATAAACACAACTCATTAGAATACTAAAGCTTATGCTACTAAAATAAATCCCAGTGCTAATGTTAATACTTGTACCGATGCTAATTCTAATGATCCCCACTTCCTCATCACTCTTCCGCACTACTTCTTCTCCACTCTCATCTTTTTTTCTCCCTCAGGTCTTACACAAAGTCTATTAGTTCTCTGCAGTATAAGAGAAATGAGAAAGGAGATGGAGGGCTTCAGCTGACTCTAATGACAGCTGAAGTCTCCATGTATGCTCTATTCTCTCATATGCAATACTCTTCAAGGGTAGATTGACCTGAACATGTCCTTTTAGCATGACAAAAGTTTTTCTTTCGCAGTCACTCAAGCAAATCATTAAAACAAATATACATAGATTTAAAAATCATGCAAAACTTTGTGCTGACTGCTAAGGGGGTGTTTGCTGAGGCTTTTAATTTCAGGTAAAATTTGAACAGATTTTGGTTATTATTTAAAATTTTAAAAATCAACTTTTATTTTGAAAATACTGAATATTTGAGTTACCTACCTGCACTGTAATTTTACTTCATTTCCTATTGCTTGGAGCCAAGCTGTTGGCACATCTTTAACAGTGTTACACAGGAGCTTTAGCTCCAGTGTTTACATCGTTTCGACTACCGTTAGTCTTCTATCGTTTACCGTGATAAACCGTGATAAAAATAAGGAAAAATCAAAACACAAAGAAAAGCAGTTTCACTTAAATAACACAATTTAGAATCCAAAAAACATAAGATCAAGAAAAAGGAATTCGACATTCACGATTAACGTAATTCCAGCGGATTTTGAAGTGGAGAAAGCAGCCTTGCAAAAAGCAACTTTGTGCAGATATGCAACACTCAATGCCTTAGTCACATGCACTTGTACGAGAGTCAAGCCGTGTGGGTTTTTTGGGCACATGGAGGGTTGTAGGGAGGTGCAGCCATATCTTAAACAAAACACAGCTATGCAGCAACCTATTGAAAACTGAATGTACCATTGTTGTGTGTTTGGTAAGAGTATCGTGAAGTATTTGTAAAGATGTAAATTGCAAGCACTAAAGTATGGGTGATGCAGTCATATGGTGCCTCAACACCCCACTTTGGTTGTAAGTAAGGTGCATGTACTGGTTCCTTACTGACAGTAACCAAATGCTACACCCACGAGATGTGCAGGTGACATGTAAGTGCCAGTAGGACGCCCACACAACAAAGGTCCTGATTGTCCAATTTCCTAAATTCTAACTTTTAGGCTGCACACACAGAGCCCAGGGGACGCGCAATGAGTGCACACTGTGCGGGGCTCGGCAGGTTAAAAAAGTGTCTGTGCATAAACACTTTCTCTCTACAGGCTCACCGTTGCTTATTCTTGACCCACAGACCTGTGAGAGCAGTTGTGACTGAGGTACTGTTCTTTTTCGCGTGAAAAGTCGAGGAGTAAGGGTATGTCAAAGAGCGTGTTATGTTTTAGTGTTGCTGGCAACACCTCCAGTGTAAAAGGAGTAAGACCAATGGCACCAGCATGAGTACACATAATCTCCAGGAACCACCTTCACTACGATGCTTCCACAGATGTACAAATGTATAAATATAACCTCAACCTTTGTGATGTTTCAACATCACTGCATTATTAGAGTATTAGTATTAGTGTTAAATGATTATCTTAAAGTAATGTCAAAGTGACTACACAGGTCGCCCACTCCACTTGTTAGAGGCGATTGCTTTAGCCTTTAACAGAATTAATGTTAAACCAGAATAGCTTTGTGTTAAACCTTATTTCCATTTAAGGGGGCCATACATTTTACCAGTCATTACTTTTGCAATCCTACCTTCAGAGTGTCATGTTTTAGCTGAATTCTTTTACTTTTTTGGAACCTTTGTGACTTTAGTAGACAACCCAAATTGACCCAATTTTGCACTTTTAATCTAAACACAATTTAAGGCTTTAATTTGAAAATATGAATACATGAAGTATGCAAATGATATTGGTTTTCTTTTCTCAATTCTTCTTATTCCTTTCAGCTGAAATACACACTGACATTTTATTAGCCTTGATAATGATCATTTGTGAATTGAACTGATTATCCAAGAACCTCAGTGGAAACTTCAGAGGAATGTTCCTTTTGGGCAATCTTTAGGGGACCTTTTGTTAATGACGCAGTATAAATGGACTACAGGCTGTTTTAGCATCTCTGTGAATTTTTAGCATTTTGTTTGACCCTTTGGTGTTTTTGGAAGTCATTACTTTTAAGATTTAATTACAGGGTGAGAGCTGATTTCTCATATGGCAAATCCATATGTCAGTATGTGTGTTTTCCCACTGGTCTGCATTTCACTCCATGGTCACTGCCAATAATATAACAGTACTTAAGAGGTCATATATGCCTATATCTCTGCGTTGTTTTCTTCCAAACCCTGTCAGCACTTCCTTTCAGGTTTTCGTAGTCTGCTACAACAAACCTGAACATCCATCTCTCTACAACAAAGCATAAATCTGATTATCTCTTAACCATGTTATACACTGGGAAATCATTTGCCAAAAACCAGTCCAGAACTCTCACAAATATTCGCTTTTTACAGAACAACTGTGTGAGAAAGCCCATTGTACCTAATTTGCTTGAATATTCTAGAGAGAAAAAGCTTTGAAATGTGCATCTCACAGGCTTTGATAGACTGTGAGCCTGCCAAAGCCAGACCGAGTTTGCTAAGAAAAAGAAGTCTTTTGAAAGCTTGAATCATTTTTTTTTCAATTACATCAAACTTCATTTAAATGAATGTCTTGTCTTGTTTTAATTTGCCTTAAAACCAAGTAACTGGTTAATTTTGAAGCCACTTTGAAATTTGAATGATGGAATGGTGGACTCTTCTATTTCCCACTTATTATTTTAACATTTTCTCACAAAATAAAATAAAATCATTATGTTTTTGTTATTTAAAGCCAATATTGTCATGTTCCATCATGCATGTTTACAGGAGTCATAATAACTATAAGATTCATCCCCAACTTTACTGAGTTTGAAAGACTCCAATGACCTTTTTATGTTAAAAAAGGCGACTAAAAACATTACTGAGCAGATTAATACAAAGTCCACTTCCAATGAAAGTCTATGTAAACACACGTTTTAGGCTTCCGCATTCAAAACTTTTGCAGAGGTACGGAAGTTTCTACTACCAGTCTACAAACAAAACGTGTGGCTATTGAACATGTGTTGATAGTAAAACCAGGTCAATTCCAACCAATCAAGGACTTGGATTTGGGAGTGACGGATGGACGACGTACCCTTTAATCCACAGAAGTGCCTAAAATTGAAAATCGATCATGAAAGAGAACATGATAATTGTGGTTTGTGCCCAGCTGGAAATATATGAAACCAAGTCTTTCGTATATCAAAGTAGAGCGGTATCAGAAAAAGTTTGGAGGAAGATTTGCACTGCTTTGATATTTTGCACTAAGCATCTTCCAACTCTAGGCGGTAGACCTGTGCTAGTAAACAGTAGAAAAAGAAAAAGGGGAAGAAGAAGCCCCTCCCTGCTTGTCCAGTGTGAACACCATGGGCTGAATGCACATTTAACGCGTTCTTAAACGTGGTTTTAGCATTCTCTTGAACACGTTTGGTGTGTTCTTGAACACGCATCACATGCCTGAGGTGTACATAAGCTTTAGATGAATCACGTAATGCTTTCTTCCCTGAATAAGCTGCAAGATCAACATTTTTTTGCTAGCATACTTATAACTAGTTCTGTGTTAGTCTAAATTTAATGAAGTGAATGTAGCCACAAGGGGCTAGAGTCTGGGTCTCCCTGTGCTGGTCCCCAGCCCAGATAAAATATTCAATTCAATTCAATTCAATTCAATTCAATTCCAATCAATTCAATTTAAGTTTATTTCTATAGCCCAATATCACAACAATAAGCATCTAAATGGGCTTCATACCGACTAATACCATACCGTAAAATACAGGGTTGTGTCAGGAAGGGCATCTGGCATAAAAATCTCAACTAAAAACAGCTGTGCAACTCAGTGCAGGCTGATTCGTTGTGTGCCAAGTTGAACAACCTGTAAAATTGCAAATAACCTTAATCCTGAATCAAGAAATCTTTATTTAAAATGTCCCTACAGTTCATGTTGTCCTGCTTTCATTTCCCATCCTTCTTAGTTTGTGTTAAGGACACTTAATGTTGAGTGTCAAATGAAAGTACACGCTGTGATGCATCTGATGTGTGAGGATCTGAGGACACTTGAATGTGTGGCGTTACACTCATTTAAAAAAAAGCCATTCAAGAGCTCCCTCACTACCAACTCATTACCAACTAGAGGGTGATGTTTATGAGGTCTTCGTCAAGGTGTACCGGTATATGGTTTTCTCACATGCGATGACGAAAATGGACAAGTGGCGTCCTATTTGTCTGCAACCTCTGTAGTAGTCTCCCATTATGTCCATTTATGTGACTCCTAATCCAGTTGATAATGTGACAAGGTTCCGACTTTTGACGAAATGTGGAGAACTCCTAACGAGAATGTTGGAAAATATCCAAGCTCCACGAAGGCACTTTTATTACAGCCTTAAACCAACCTTTTGCTTGTAAACATTGCTATTCATCTAAATTTCCAGTTAATTTTATCACAAAATACATAAACATTTGACATGAAAGGATTGCAGTGGAACCATTAGTAGATCAGGAATGAGAATGATGCTATTTTTCCAACAAGGTGTGGTTAGTGGTTTCACAAGTCGACAGAAATACTTTGTGGTAAGAATGCACAGAATTGGTTTGTTGTCGGCTGATAAAAAAAAAAAAAAATGTTATTCCGAGAATTGATGAATCTGAACATTTCTGTCTTCCCAGAAATAGATTCAGCAGTTTGATAGAATGGGTGATGGTTAAAAACTATTGTTGTTTTTATTGGTTGCCCTCAATTGCCCCCCCCTCACACACACATGTACATTAATATTCTAATTTAACCAAAGTGAATATTGAAGTTTAAATGGATGTCATTTTATTTCATTTGGAACTGAACTGGCTTCCACTGTGGGGTAGTGGTTAGCACCGTAATTTAATAATTTAAATGACTTAAGATAAATGACTTAGTTAACATTCAGCTTGTATCAAAGGTAACATCCAACACTGTATCAAACAGTGATGTACAGTGAGGGGTGGCACAGGCTCACCTATGCATTTTTATAAGAAAAAAAAAAAAAAAAGGGTAAAGTAGCAAATGTACGAATATCCTGTTAAAATGCATGGGAAAGAGGCAGGTGAGACACCGGTAGCCTGCGCCTTCCCTGCACCCAGGCTGCGTCGCAAACACCGACTGAACTGCAGCTGATGTTTGCACTTTACTAAACCATCTTTCTTTTGTCATAAAAGATGCTTTCTTTTTAATGACTTAATTTTTCTATCTATCGCCTACTGTGTGATTTCATGGGTGCCAGTTTGTGAACCATTTAGTCATTTTTGTCCACTAAAAATGTGCATTCGAAATACACTGGCAGAGGCACGCAGTACGCCTGCCTCAGGGTAGAGGGCGCTGGTGATCCCAGAGAATGTGACAACGCAGCTAAAGCATAATAGAATTAGTGGTAGCAAGTCAAGTGCAGCCGTCCAGTTTTTCTTTAATATGGTTTAGCATCATTTTCTTAACGGAGGTTTATATGTTTAAAACCCAGGAATTTGTTTAGACACGTCACTGGCAGTGGTCTCCATTGAGACAGAGAGACTTTTAAAACTGAAGACAGAAAAGGAACACTTCAACAAACAGGTTATCCATGTGTTTCTTCAGAAGGAGCAGAACATTGACTTCATTTATAGGTAAAAGTAAGTCAATAATATTAATTTTTGGTCCTTTTTTTCTATTCTACAGTTTGTAAACAGAAGAGAAATGTTGGAATTCAATTTTAAACAACACACTTTAACTGGTACCAATCAAATGGTGAATAAGCTGCTCTGTAGGGTTCATGTGTTTGTAAATCTGACTGATGACGTCAGTGCCTCACCAGCAGTGAACCTCACTGCACACCACTGCTATGGGATATCCCCCATGTATGCATCGCCACTCTTCTCTCATGTATCAAAAATCTAAAGTGTCTTTCTTAGTCTGTGTTTAGCCGACATTTGCAGTACTTTCGCTCAGCAAAGTAAAGACGTGGAGGAACATCTGCCACTCCATATGCCCTTCAGAACATTATCTTCCATTTTGGCAAGAACACAACAACTAAGAATGTATTAGTGCAATAACTGGAGTCACTTTCCATCTTTTGTTCTTAATTATGTCAAAAACCTCCCCTAAAATTAAATGACACATCACAAAATCTATGATCTGCTGCACATTATTAGGAATCAGTCTCTTTTCAGTGCACAGGCATGTATCTGCATAATGAATACAAGATGTTGACTCAACTGAAGCATGGCAAGATGAAGGCATTTGTGTAAATTCATTCAACTTGTGAATGAGAACCAAAATGGAACCACAGCTTAATTAAAGCTGAAGGGAAATTTATATTAAATATAAAAAAAACGTTATTTATTTAAAACATTAACAATTTCAATACGTTTTACAGTGTTCTTACTCTTTGAAAAAGCTAAACTAAACTGCCAAAAGACAGATTTCCAAATAAATCAACCAGTTGCTTTTAAAAATCCTATTCTGATGTTTGGCCTGTGGATGATGCATTATAAATGGTAAATTTGAAATGTTACATTATTTAACATACCTGTGCATAAATAAAACAAAATGGTGTTGAAAATCAGCTTGACTTGCTTGTTCTAGAATGATGATAGTTGTTTTTGGACAAACCAGTTGTATTTTT
Organism: Oryzias curvinotus; assembly: GCA_023969325.1. Taxonomy (NCBI): domain Eukaryota; kingdom Metazoa; phylum Chordata; class Actinopteri; order Beloniformes; family Adrianichthyidae; genus Oryzias; species Oryzias curvinotus. Next base: position 14,003,160 of record CM043713.1, on the reverse strand, counting down.
GATGAAAATGAACAGAAAACAAAAATACACATTTAGAGGACCTAAGTTGGGATATGAATTTACACAAAATACAGTTTATACCATATGTATTTTTAGTTAACCCTATAACACTTCTGACACCTGAATAGCACATACTCTTTGACATAATAACCAAAACTCTTCGACCATTTAAGCAATTGACGTGTTTTGGCTGATTCTGACGCAGAGAACTTGGATTTGCATATCCGCCACTTTTCTCTGTGACAGAATCAACTGATTTACGCAGAGTGCGTTGCATATCAGCGCAATTTTTAAATCAAATAGAATGCAGTTTGACACAACTGAATTCTGCTTCTTTAGTTCAGTTCATATTGATCATAATAGTACCATAAAATCTGCAAAACAAAGAAACAGAATATCAGTATGCGCTGTAAGACCTGACTAAAAAGGTTTTGTTCACTATGCCTCTATGCAACGTCCTCAAACATCAACAAACTGATGTTTAAAGATCAGAAAACAAATGCGTGGACGTTGACGCTCTACAGCGTACCAAAGATTTGTTGTACGATTTACAAGTTGTTAAATTGTATTGTAAGTTGTTAAATACTCGATTCTGACATGGCTGCTGGGTGTGCATTAAAAAGTGAAAAACCCCAGCAATAATGCACACCTAAAAAAGAAGTTCCGGGTCCCATAGCTTAAATGTTCTGTATCACTGCACTGGTTTCTTTAAAACAACCTTTTGCTTCATCATCTAGACAAAAACAAGAGGTAGGAGGTGAACCTTTTCTCTGAACTGATGCTTCATTTAACCCATCATCACGATCAGAATATATATCTCCTGTTTTTTTTGCTGCTGCAGTCGAGGTTGGTGGAGGTTCAGCCTTTACCATGACAATGTTTCACACCACGCATCAAATAGTTCGCTTTTTGTTAAAAAGGGTTTTAAACCGAAAAACTAACAAGAGTAAATAACTAAAAATTTGTATTGATTATTCATTTATTTTGTAAATGATCATCATATAATCAGGAATGTGAACACTTCGTCGGGCGTTGTCCTTTACTCATCCGACAGCATTTATTTTGATTAGATTTTTTTATTTTTTGGTTCTTTTTTAAAATATAAAGCCACACTGAACCACATGATTTGCACAAGAGGATTTTTAGGATTCTGGGTAGAACTTAAACTCCTCTGCAGCCAAGGTTTTTGGAAACTACATCAGTGATTTAGAAGTCATTTTTTATTTTTCAAATGAACTACCTGACCTTTAATTAAAATGTTAATATCATCTATGACAAGAAGGAATACAAAATCTAACGAATCAAATAAACAACAAAGCATGAAGATAGTGAGTCACTAAGGGATGTTTTTGAATAATCTGTTTCATGATTGGTTGTTATTATGCTGGTGAACTTCCTAGTCTTAAGGCTTTGAGGTCTACCTTTCAGTAATGAATACTTATTAGCACATTAGCAAAGCAGGAACATTTATTATAATATCAAGGAGACCAGCAGGTTTCATATCCTTTTAGTTCTCATAAGTCTAGGTTGAATCCTTTTTGTCCCTTTTTTATGGTGATTAAGCTTTATGGTAATAATGTATGGGTTGTACTTATGCAAATGTATAGAAGTATACATATACTAGCCAGCTTGTATAAAAAAAAAAAAAACTCAATAAATATGGCAGTTTTTTGTATTTTTAAAGAAAATCAAACCAAGTCAAACTATACTTGTAGAGCACTTTTCCGATGAAAGTAGACCAAAGTGCTGCACATATAAGCAATGCAAAAACCGAAAGAAGGTCAAAAAAGAAAAATTATAAAGCATATGCATTACCCCCCCCCCCCCCCCAACCCACACACAGACACACACATCATAATAAAGCATATAATGAGACACTGATAGGATGCAAAAGAGAAATCTGGCTTGAAAATATTTGATTTTTTATCATACCTCAGCATTTGCCACCATTGCAATTTCTATCAGAGCTTAAATAGATTTCAATAAGTGTACAAACTTTAATCAATTGGTTGTCTGAAATAGATTACATGGCATATTATTTTACCACACATCATTTTAGGTAGAGATTTACAGAAAAAGACTGAGATCAAATGTTAAAAAAAAAAAATCTTGTTTGTCAAATCATTTTGAGAATTTATGTCAAGTTCATGACTGTGTAGAGATGTGTCTGTTTAAAGGGCCTATAGCATGCTTTCTTTCAGTGTAAATTATATCCATTTGTATAATATATTACCTATGGCACAGGAAAGAATGATTTTTTAATCAAAAATCAATTATTTTTGCAGTTCATTTTCCTACCTGGAGGTAATGCTGCATTTATGCTGCATTTTGGCCGCATGTGGTGCGTTCAAGAACACACTGTGTGTAGTGCACGCAAGGAGCAGCAGGGAGGGGGATACTTCTTACTTTGTTTCTCTACTGTTCACTAGCGCTCATCTGCTACCTACAGTGGGATGAAACTTGATGTGAAGTAAAATCCTGCAAATCCAGACTTTTTATTGTCACAGCTCTGGTCCTTTAAATATCCATCTTGGTGTCATATTAATGGGCACAAAAGGAAATTATTATTTTGTACTTTGTTATCATGTTTGCAAGGGTTGGTACTTCCGTGTTTTGAAAAAGATAGTACATGCACATAATTACCAAATACTGCTTTGGGATTTCTTTTTGTGAGGAGTAATGCACTTCAAAGCTCAAAAAAGTGGATTTTTCATGATATAGGCCCTTTAAGATGTCATATTGACTGTAACATCACCTGTTTTATCCACCTTGACCAAACGTTAAATACATTCAGTTTTATTAGTAAAAAAATGCAGCTGCAATACTGACAAGGCAAAAAAAAAGGCACAAGAGAAGAGAAAGTCTGCAGGAAAATTAAGAGCAAGGTTCTCATAAGTTTGGGACTTTTTTAAAAAAAAATAAAAAGAAAGAAAGAATGAGATCATTTAACTGCATATGGATTTTAAGAGTGACTAAATAAGATTTTTGCAGGTTATATTATTGAAAACAAACACACAAAACAAGAAGAAGGAGAGTAGAAAAGGGAGGAGGAGGAGGATAGGGAGATAGTTAGCTGAGTGGCAGAATGAACTTTTGCCCAGTGCCTGTCAGATCAGTGAACGGACGCTGTGTGCGCGCACAACTCGTGTGTTGATGTGTGCATGTGTGTATCCTTGGCTTCTCTTGACAGTGAGGAAGAACATGAAGTCTCTAATTGCTCTGGTGACTGCAGCTTCAGACTCCTTCCTCTGTGAAGGTGAGAGCCACGGAGCGAGAGGCAGGGTACACTCACACCCAGATCAGAATGAAAAAAGCCAAAGGGGTCTCCGACCAAACGAAGAGTCGCTCTATGGGTTCGGCTTTATTCATTGGTGTTTGCGTCTTTCTACCAAGCAAAGCTTCCTCTGTTAATTCCTACCAGAAAAGGACAATACAGTACTGTCATAAAACTTTTTCTTTTTAATCAAACACAGAGTCCTTTTAAGATGTCTTTATCATCTTTTTTCCAGACCTTCAAAATAAACCAAATCTGCATCTGGGTAACCGGTTGCACACAAACAGTTTCAAATTCCCAGACTTTGAGCATTTTCTTTAACTCCTTGCGTCTATTGAACCTTCATGCTCAGTGTCACAGGGGAGCTGCTGTCTGTCTCAGCTGCCGGGGTCTGGGCACACCTTGGAAAGGTCAGCCTTCCATCACATGCCTCACTACCACAGACTTTTGGGAATTACCAATTAAAATAAAACATATACGTGCATACATTTTTTACTTGTGTGGAGGAGTATTTCTAAATTTTTTATTTTGTCAACAGAAAAAAAGTCATTTTGTTGAACAAAAACCACCAAGAATTTATGTTCAGAATGTTACTTTTTATTTATTTTTTAAAGTTGCCTACAAAGTATTGCAGTAGTTCTGAGTGGGGAAATACATGAAATAATTTGAAAGAATGGCGCCAAAACGGCAACAAGGTACCAAGCAATAAACACACACACACAAAATATTCAAAGCACATTGATTAAGAACAAGGTTACCAACTATCCCTGTGCATATGTTGGTTTTCTCCTCGCACTTCAGCTTCCTCCCAGAGTCCAAATAGCTCTTTTATAGGTTAATAGATTACTCTAAAATTGTCCCAAGGTGTGAACAGAGAGTTTGTATGGGTGTGTGGCCCTGCGACAGACTGGTGACCATGGCCTTAATAATAGCCAGGTTAGACTCTGGCCTCCCTGTGACCCCAAAGGGATACAGTGAATTAAGAAAATGGATGGATGGAGGGAGGGATGAGCCACCAACTACTCATTATATTTTGACTACTGGATGCTGAGTTTTACTTGATTTTTTTTATTTTTTTTTACATGGGACATGCATAATCTGATGGTATGATAACAATTAAATGCAGGATCTGAAAAATAATATGATAATCTTTTTCCATTCTGTAATGTTAAGCATTCTCTTCTGGTATCTAAACATCCTTACAACAATTCGTTTTTTTAATTGATCTTTATATTGAGTAGATTTTATTTTACGTTTATCAGAAGTGATTCGTAAATCAGACCTTTATGAGCCGTGGAACTGAAAAAAAATACAAACAAAAATCACAAAGAAATGGAAATATTTGTATTCTTATTTTAAAGAAAAGAATTTGAACAAACAGAGCTTCAAAAAGTCTTGATGTTTAACTTGCGACATGTTGCATTAAACAGTGAATTACTCTTTATTTTATCCCAATCATGGGAAACAACAGCAGTTTGACCTTATAAAACAGACAGATTACTTGCAGTAATAGTGGATCTCCTCTATATATATTTTTGTTTGTTTTTATTGGTCTAGCTGTTGCACCTTCTATATGATATTGACATGTATGACACAAAAACGTCACTAAGATAATAAGAAATCAAACAAGAAATTATAATGTCGCCTACTTTTTGCTAATTAAGTTTTCATCCGCGAAAGCAGTTCTGGGGTTACTAGAAAGTTGTGGTTTGAGTTCAGACAATTTCATAGACGGATGGTGTAAAACTAAATGCCAAATTATCATCTTAAAATGGTTAATTGTAGAAACCACTAAAATCTGTAGAAAAACTTAGTTTGCTTGCAATAAAAAAATGCTATTGTTTGAAACAGGTGTCTTTTAACGTAATCCATTATTACAGTTTGAATAAACTTTTCTACATTTCTTGTTGTGTTCTTAAGTTCATTTTTATTGGGATAACTGTATATAAGCATCCAGATCAAATTTTGATACACATATTTCTGAGACCACTATCTCATTAGCATAGTGCAAACTTTCCTTAGAAACCTATTTTATAGAACTTGGTCCATGTTTTCTGCCCTGTAGTTCATCATTATTCCACTAGAGGCAGTAGAAGGTCTTTTCCTGCTCATTTCAAAATGGCTACCTCCGTGTAATCTCAAAAACACTTTTGGCTGGAAACCATTTTGCTAATTTTCAAAACTTTATGGTGAGAATAACTCAACCAAACTTATTCATTTTGTTAAATGACTTCTTGCTGCAGCGTGTGGATCAAAAAGATAGGTTTTTTCTCTGAACATGTCAATATTTTTGCATCTTAAAATAGCTGAGCTAAACGTTTTTGAAATTCTAGAAATGTTTCAATTGCACAGTTTCCATAAAATTATAATTATTCAAATTAACACAAACCAACTCGCGCAGTAATTTAGTCAAAACATGGTGAAGGATGTAAACAATACTTTGATTTACAGCAGGTTTACTCACATTTCTACCACGGCACTAGCGCTCATCATCAAAGGAGACGTCAGCGTCTTACTTGTGCCTTCTGATGAAGCCATTGAGAGAAATTGGAGTTTTACAGAGGAGCTATGGATCCAACAATTATGTATGACACGCTCAACTTTTGGCAAGCTGTGTAATGCTGTGGGGTTTTTTTGTGGTGCCTACTGTGCATTGCCCAAGGCAGCCAGTTCCTAAAAAGAATCATATTGGCATCCGCTTGTTGGATTTTTCTATTGCAGTTTTTTCCATTAGGCAAATTTACTATTGCAAATTTGCACAATTTCATTGTCATTGGAAACACAGAAACTGTTGTGAGCAAAAAGTTACCGAATAACCCAACAGATCATTGATACTATCTATAACTTAAAAAAAGGGTTTTCAACCAGCTTAATTCTAAAAAATTTGAATTTTCTGCTAATTCATTAAAATTGTGGGCTTTACAGGGTTAAATATTATGGTTTATGAAAAAGAGATTTAAGGTTAGAAGGAAGGTCTAAGAAAGACAGGAGTCGTGTTCATATAAAGGCAACAAAGAAAGAGGAAAGGATTAGTGACCACAAGGGGACCGGATGAAACGATCGCGGTTTGTCACTGTCTAGCAAGCACACACGTGCCCACACAAACACATACAGCGTTTCTCACTCTCATATATACACATGATCTGAGCTGTCAGATATATGTTACATATAAATAGATCATACTCCGCCTCAAATCCTTCTTCTGTGTTTTCGTTCCCCTCACTAGCTGTGGTTGGTGTGTGTATCCTGATGTGTGTGAGGCATCTGTCAGGGCGGACGCTAAAACCTTTCCTCTGGCCACTGTGAAAAGCTCAATCTTTGCGAGGATGTGTGTGCAAAGGACCACCCTGATGTTTGTACATTAGCTGACTGCTGGTATCCACCGCTCAAATGAGCCTTGAGGCTTAGGTCATTAAAGAAGAGCTTTAAACCTACTAACACACACAGAAGCGCACGTATCTTAGCAAGGCTTTAGATGTTTCTCCCCAAGCAGCTGACTTGGTGAGTTTCCAGTGAAATTCTCCAGACTTTTATGTAACTAATTCAGAGCTTCAGACTTCTTTGAAAGAACTGCAGCTTCAGCTGCAAAGTGGAGTTGATATTGGAAAAGTAAAGGACAACAGGAAAGGAAAAAACAAGCAGGATGTTGGGTTTAGCACACGCTGCAGAAACTTATCTCCATTTGTACAACTTTCATGTCTCTCTTGTCTATAGAATACCACATCAATGCTGTAGTAAGTTGCAGCTAGAAGATGTTGTGAGTGACGTAATTCAAAGTAATGTCTGACAGCAACAGATTTGTTTTTGCTGTTACAAGGCAGTGTAAGACTACACATACAGTTTAAATGTTTTTTTAACTCATGCTCACTAACACTTGTGTAACAATAGCAATCACTTTCAGTCAATCACTTTATTTATAGAGCACCTGTCATCAACATGCTGTAATACACAAGGTGCCTGACATAGAGGTTGTGTCAGAATTCCTTCACTACTCATACATAGTGTACTATATAGTGTGTTTGCCATTTTGGAGTGCTGTTTGAATCTACAATTCCCAAATCGAGTAACCTAGAAATTTCCCTGAAGTCTCTGTGAAAAACCAGTGTACATCAATACTGACTAGATCTGTGAATATAGACCACAATGCATTGCGTCTGAGCAATTTTTGCCAAAAAAAAAAGGATTTAAATGTCTTTTTTAAATAAACCAACGTTTTTATCTTCAGAGAAGAAGTGAACTCATACATAATTGTTGCAAAATGCTCATATCTTTTAGATTTTACTTAATGAAATTCATGATGTCATATCGGTCATTTAAAAAGAAAAGAAAAGTAGTGAGCATGGTGTCCGAATTGCTTTTAAAATTAAGGGAACTAGATAGTGTGGCACTATCTAGTTTTTTAGTAGTTAGGGGTTAGGGTGGGAATTCGGACAGAGCCAGAGACATAGAAAACAAAGAATAGAATAGAAAAAGGCAATTTAAAAGCGTTCAGCTGCCGGCATTCATAGTATGGCCACTAGCGCATCCAAAAAATATTTAAAAGAAACAACCCACTAAAATAAAGATAAAAAGAATAAAAACATAAAAATATAAAGATTAAAATATATATATATATAACTCTTATATATCTCCTCTCCTCTCCTCTTATATATATATATATAAAACCATAAGATATTCAAAAATGAAAATCTAAAAAAAGAAAACATGAATAAAACGAACAGAAGTTAAAACAATTAAAAAAAAAAATCGGTCTGAACACAGACATAAAATGCAAGGAAATGGTGTGGCTAATACTTCGAGTAGGCAATGTATTGATTAAAGACGTACAAGCGTACAAACATCAAAGCTTTGAAACACTTAAAAGCCCAATGAGTAAATAAGTTGATTAAATGAGTTATTCAGATGCTTCTTTAATTTGCATTTAAAAATGGAGAAACAGTCAGATCTTCAGGTACATTATTCCACAGATAAGGACCATGGCACTGATAGGGGGTTCGCCATAAGTCTTGGTTCTCATAGTAGGTATAGCTGAGGATCTGAGAGTTCTAAAGGATTTGAAAGGACTGAGGAGATATTTAAATCAGAAGGTCCCAATCTATTAAGATATAGAAGGAGAATGTTGCCCATGATCAGTCACTTTTAGCTTTTATTATTTGATGTAATAACATTTTCCTCTTAGACTAAAACATTATAGTTTTATTGTTTTTTTTCTTTTAATTTTGAGAGATCTTTTTTGTGAGATCTTAGAACAGTGATTTATCACACCAATTCTAAAAAAAGTGAAGGAAGTGTATGATGAAAAGGTTGTATGTGCTTTGTGCAAAGTAACAACTTTAAAGACTACTGCTGTCTTCAGGTAAAATCTCATCATTTTTCTCCCACATGAGACCTGACAGCACAGTTCTGTACAATTTAGTATCCTGGCAGAAGTAAGTGTGAGGGGGTGGGGGTAGTTGAGGGACGTGAGGGCTGTTGGGTGAGAATGCGGGTGTCCCTTTGGCCCATCCTTTTGGCCACTCTCCCAGTCAAATGAGTGTGAGTGCAAAGGCAGCCATGGCCTCCAGAGAGCCAAGTACTGTTTAAACGATGTTATCACAATACATTTGTTTCCACTCCATCTGTCTCACTTAGGCCCAGCCCTGCTTTTCATCGCTCATACGCTTTCATTATTTCTCTCTTTTGCATTACAATTATCGTGAGAGCACCTCTTGAAATTGAGTCCATGTATGGGCGTTTATACTGCACAAGCTTAAATAAATTGCATTTATTTCTGCTAAGACACGTGGCCTGGATAGTAGTTTAGAAATGTCATAGTTTTAAACACATATAACATGACTCATAAAGGCTGCTGATGCACTGAACCTCTCTAATCTGGCTCAGCATCTTGCAGACCATCCTCTCAAGCTATTTTGTGCCTCAATAAGTTATTGATCTAAAAAAAAAAAAGCCTACAGCTCTGGAGGACCTTGTTCATTTCCAAGGACTGTACTAGTTTTGTGAGCGTCCCATATGTCGGATCAGTGACCAAACACTGGATGTGGAAGGTTTTATGCAGATACTTGTCTAAAATCTGCTGTAAAGCTTCAGACTATCTCACCTAAAACACACAAGTTAATCAAAAAAAGTTGTAAATGATAAAAAAGATCACTAAAATGATTTATTATGATGTTCTTTACCCTTTATATTATATTATATTATATTATATTATATTATATTATATTATATTATATTATATTATATTATATTATATTATATTATATTATATTATATTGTTATTTGTAGAAATAGCCAAGACCACCGCTTTGTCTGAACAAGTCAACAGAGGGTCTCGCTTTGACTGATTTTCCACTAAATTTAGTTCAACCTTGAAAGAAAAGGAACAAGGTTCTCATAAAACAAAATCTTCTGGAAAGATTAATTGAACTCTTCTCTGGTCCTTTGCCTGTTTGATGTGAAAAGCCTTTGATTGTTTCGATTCGCTCAATCAAATATTGTTGCTGGGCTCTACTGTAGTGCGTTAGCTTTTCAAAATGGAATGATTTTTTTTTTTTGCTTTTAAATGTATTCCTGAAATCACATGAGAGGTTTTGCTCCTCTGTCCTTTTGGCCTGCCAGGTAAGTGTGTGTTCATGCATTTTGTACTTGCATGCACCTGAGCTTGGCAACTTGCAGAGATGCACTCCCACTGCGGTGCAGTCACTGCCACTGCCTGTTAATATCAATGGAACCACTTGAGCTGCAATAAGTGACCTTGGATCTGCTTCTACTATCTGGTGAAACAGTCGAGCATTTCTCACAAAGCATATTATATAGTCGTGTTGCAGTGCATCTATCTATCTATCTATCTATCTATCTATCTATCTATCTATCTATCTATCTATCTATCTATCTATCTATCTATCTATCTATCTATCTATCTATCTATCTATCTATCTATCTATCTATCTATCTATCTATCTATCTATCTATGTACAGTAGTTATTTTCAGGAAAATACAATAACTATCATTTATTAGTTTGGAAAAGCGCCCACATTTTTGTCATTTGCCTAAACTTAATTTATTAGCTTGTAATCTTTGTCCTTAATAAAAGTTATAATTTGTACTTTTGTCCTTGTTGGCCCACTTTATTAAATTAAATTTTACTTTAAAAAAAGTAATAAGATAAGATCTATAAATACAGATTTATAATCATATTTATAGATACGATTCCTTTATATATTATATTTTAAATGAAAAAACACACATTTTGGGGATTTATGATTGATATATTACATTTATTAAATTCAGTCAAATTGATTCTGCTTCTTAACTATATCTGCACCTTATTACAGTGATTTTTTTTGTTATATTTCCCTCTCCTCTTTGTCGTGTTGTCCTTCAGCTTTAATCTTTGCTCTGACGATCATCTTTTTTGCACACGCTCAAATTCAGTCCGTCTTCTTTCGGCCAACTCGGATGCTGTCCTACAGCGCATTTCTTGGATCTTTCTTGTTTTTCCTTTTGATGTTGCGGATGTTTGGGACCATAATTACTGGAAGCACATGCATTTTTAATGGATGCTCTCTTATAGCTTTGCAGGGACCGTTTCAGTCTAATCTTTATATTCTTTTTAATCAGATGAAATCGAGAAAGCTGTGTGGCACTTTTGCCAAATTCGTCTTTTATTGTACAATGAAAATGTGAGGCAGGCTTGATGGAACATAACAATGATGAGCTAACATGTGCAGTTCGCTCTGATACATTGCTAAAGCTTCTTCTTCTTTTGTGACTAAGATGGCCTTTTCCCAAAGAATAACAGTTTCTTAGTATTATTTTTAATGCTAGTAGAATCTCTAGGGAATCATTTAAATTGACATGGATGCAAATCAAAGATTTCCTGCACAGTGAGAACATTTTTAGTTGATTTGAAAAATTTTCAACATTATTTATATTCTAGTGCAAACCAGAAGTTGAAATCAAAACTGAAGAAGAAGCATCCTAAAATGTGCTTTTTTCTCTCAGTTGAATTGAGCCTTTCTTGGAGGCCAGATTATTGACAGAATATTAAAAAAAAAAAAAAAAAAGGTAATAAGAATGTCTAAAGTAAAATAAATGCTGATAAAGTAGGGGATGCTCCAACAGGTATAGTGTAAATGCCGAGTGCTTCTCCAAAGTTTCCTCAAAAACTGTCATTGCTGTGAGGAAGAACTGAGCCATAGCACAGCAGGAAAATGATGCTTAACTCTGAGAAAAGACAAAAAAAAAAAGGCCCTTGATGATCTACCTGGATTTAGTGCTTAAAAAAATAAGACTGTGTCCTGTGATTATGTTTTTCTAATTTAGTGTTTGGAAAGTTTGACAACAACTCACTGCTTTGGCGCATAGCTGAGTCACTGTGTGACGTTGCCACAAATAGCATGCTGAGCACTGTTTTATGTATTTTGTTATGAATCCCTGCAGGGGCAAAATACTTGCTTTGTATGCTAATGTACTTTATCTGGACAGAGCTTTATGTTTTGGGACTGTTAAGAATGGACTTTGGTGAATGAGCAAAAGCAGCATGCCCCTTTAAGAAGAGGCGGAGCTACGAGAGGGAGGCTGCCAATGACGCAAAGGCAGCGAGGGCAAACAGCTGATGCTTTAAAAAAAAGAGAAAGACTGGTAGCGCGAAAGGAGAAACACAACGGATGGGCCGTGTCTGGGAAACTGCGTCGGATGTTCCAGAGCCGCTCCGTTTTTCATGCTCCACACACTGGATTATACTCCCCACTTCCTGGAGGGCGGATTATTGCGTGGAACTTTCCTCATGAAATCTACACGTCATAGATCTGAAGAACGCCGGTGAGATCGAGCCTTTTTTTTTTGTTTTTGTTTGCAATGCATTGCTGGGACTGAGTTTACAAACTCCATTAGTTGGACTCTAGGATATCAGCAGAGACTTATATATATGTACATATGTAAAAATACGGTGGTGGTTGTATGTTTTGTCGGATGAACGGTTTTGGGCATGTTGAATATATAATACACCTGAACAAACCTAAAGTGGGACCTCTGAGTTGTCATTCTTGTTTTGTTTAATGTTTATGTTGCACGCACCTGTTTTTCTTAATTTAAGCAGTTAATATTTTGAATTGCTTTATTGTACTCTTTTCCAACATTAAGTTTGGGAAAGTTGTTACAGAGTGGTGGCCAGTATGGGGAATGAACTGTGAGGCATTTATTTAAATCAACAACCTCCATTTGTTCTTGTTTTTTTGATGGGTGTGTGTTGACTTATGAACATGGCAGATCTTGGAGAGTCTGATTGTGGTGAAGGCATGAGTGCAACTCCAGGGAGAGACCCAAATGCCTTTGTTACTTTTAGAGAACCCTTATCTGAGGTTTCATCACTGCTTAGTGAACTGTATATTGTCGACAAAGAGAAAATATGTGATTCTAATGATGACAATGATGATGATGATGATGACGAAGATGAAGCACAAATCAATGAGGAGCCATGTGCAAACAGTGAGGTTCTGGAAATTAAAGATGCCATAGCAGGCCTTAAAGAACAAGTAAATGGTCTGGAAGAAGATTTTAGAGCGTCCCTAGAAAGCGCTGTTAACAGAGAACAAAGTCTCAGAGATTATGTAGACCGAAATATTGAGAATATGGAACTTCTTTTGAAGAACTCTTTAGATCGGTTGGAAAAGGGAGTAGTAGATTGTTTTAAAAGAAGGGATGAACTGTGGAAGAATGAGATTAGTCTTATAAAACGAACCAGTACTCCAAGCAATCCATCTTTTTTCTCTTATCCACCCTCACATAACATAGAAAACACGCATTCTGTTAATGTGTCTGGGATTCCTGCTCTTATGTCCAAACCTCCTGTGCGCCTCGACTTCCCAACATTTGGTGAATCCTGTAACACCCCGGATGTCCTAGCCTTTGTGGAGCAAGTGGAGAATTTTTTGTCTCTGAGGCCATTAACAGACGCCGAACTCCTTGCCACTTTGTCAACAGTCCTGAAGAAATCTGCTAAGAGCTGGTGGATGGCTGAGAAAGTAAAAATCCATAATTGGTCTGAGTTTAGAAGGTCCTTCTTAACAGCTTTCCTTCCAACGGACTATCTAACTGAGGTGGAGGACCAGCTACGAGATAAAGTTCAGACACCTGACCAATGCTTAAGAGATTTTGTGTATGATTATCGAGCATTGTGCTTAAAATGGAAGTCTGACATGTCTGAAGCAGAGCTGGTGAGACGCATAATGAATAACTGCAATCCTGCTCTTGTTAGCTGTTTAAGGGGAACTGTGACCACAGTGGAACAGTTGGTGAAGGTGGGATCAATGGTGGAGCGTGACTGGGCCTCAAAGAGAGATTACTGGGCTAGAGTTAACAGTCAGGCAACCCGGGATAAACCCAAGAAAAAACATACAAATAAAAGTAACCCATGCTCATTCAGTCATGATCAGGACTCTAGAGGAAGTCATCATGTTGCCTTAGCCAAAGCTCAAACACCTCCCCTACTGGTGGTTCCGATTAGAACCCGAGAGCTTTCTGGGGAAGCTGTGCTGGATACCGGCAGTACGTACACTCTCATGCAGAAAGGTTTATGGCAAAGACTAGCCAGAAATGAAGACAATTTAAGCATTGAAGACCCCTTAACCTTTGTTTTGGCAGATGGCAAATCTCACACAGCAGAGGGGAAAATAACACTCCCATTCACCTGGCATGGAGCTACATGGACTATAGAGACTCACATCATGGCAGATACTGACTTGGCTTTCCCATTGATTTTGGGACTGGACTTTCTTAACAAAACCAAAGTCAAAATTGATTTTGGTGAAAATACCTATGAGCTGTGCTTCCAGGAGAAACTGTATAAACATCCATTTCTTCACAGAACTCCCGCTCGCCTGACATGGACTTCTACTAACAAGCATGTTAATTTGTACGTGGCTATGGATCCTTCCTGGTTTCCCTCCATATCGCAGAACCCCATTGCTTCTGAGGTTCATGGAGCCCTTCTAAAGGAACATCCACCACAGATGCAAGCATTTTTACAGGCATGGCCCTCCGTCTGTGCAGAGAAGCCGGGACGGACTAACGTCATTCAACACTACATACACACCACTGATGAGATCCCAGTTCGAGCCAGAGCTTATCGAGTATCCCCGATGAAGAGAGACATCATTGAGAAACATGTAAGGCAGATGCTCGAGGATGATGTTATCCGACCATCTCAGTCGGCCTGGGCTTCCCCAGTGGTGTTGGTCAAAAAACCTGACGGGTCCTACAGATTCTGCATAGATTATAGGAGACTTAATGCAAAAACGCCACTAGATGCGTACCCAATGCCCATAATACACGACATTCTGGAGTCGTTGCATGGTGCAAGATGTTTCAGCTCACTGGATCTTCAGTCTGGCTACTGGCAGGTGGCTATGAATCCATCCCATAGAGCTAAGACAGCCGTCATTACTCCAATGGGTCTTTATGAATTCAATGTTATGCCATTTGGATTGAGGAATGCAGGGGCTACCTTCCAACGGCTCATGGAGACGGTATTGGGAGACTTAAAGGGGCGCATTTGTTTTGTGTATATTGATGATATTATTGTATATTCTCCTAATGCAGAGCAGCATCTCAAAGATCTTCAGGCCGTTTTTGCAAGGTTGAAAGCTGCTAACCTTACGCTGAATCTGAAAAAGTGCCACTTCCTGAAAGATCAGCTAAAGTTCTTGGGACATATTGTCTCAGGCAAAGGAGTGGAGGTGGACGAAGAGAAGACCTCAGCCGTGACTAACTACCCCATCCCTCAAAACCTCAAGGCCCTTCAACGGTTTTTGGGGTTGGTGGGCTGGTATCATAAATTTGTGCCACATTTTGCAGACCTGGCCGCCCCGTTAAACCACCTGAAGAGGAAGGGAGTACAGTGGGTGTGGACAGAGGACTGCCAAAGGAGCTTTGACCAGCTAAAAAGGGCACTAAAAACATCTCCTGTGCTGGCTCAGCCCGAGCCGTCCTTGCCCTTCCAAATACAAACAGATGCCAGTGATCTGGGTTTAGGTGCTGTCCTTACCCAGCAATCTCCAGAAGGGGAGAGGGTGATTGCCTATGCCTCTCGTCTACTCCAAGGGGCAGAACGTAATTACTCCACCTCTGAAAAGGAGTGTCTAGCCGTTGTCTGGGCTGTGGAAAAGTGGAGGCATTACCTGGAAGGTGGCAGGTTTAGAGTCTTTACCGACCATAGTGCCTTATCATGGGCATTCAATACTCCCAAGACTTCTTCCAGATTAACACGATGGACACTGCGTTTACAACAGTTTACCTTTGATGTTCACTACCGGAAAGGTTGCATGAATGTGGTTCCTGACGCCCTTTCGAGAGCCATCGGGGATGATCCACCCTCTGTAGTGGCCTCTTATGTCCCAGTCAATGCAACCACCTGTTCGTCTGGCTTGCCTCTCTCGCTGACTGACATCGCACGTGCACAAACTAAAGATCCCGAAGTCAGAGAGATGAGAAGCAAATCCGTGACCATCGGGCAGCAGAAGGGGCGCATAGGCTGGGAGATTCTACAGGACACCCTCTACCGGACCGTACCAACAAAGGGGGTAGGACTAAAATACCAGCTGGTGGTGCCCAAAGAGCAAATTAACAACTTTTTGCATTATTTCCACGACAATCCACTAGGGGCTCACCGAGGCCGGCTTAAAACCCTGCTGCGGATCTTGGAGGTGGCTTGGTGGCCCTCAATTAGAAAAGATGTCTGGAGCCACATCAAATCATGCCCCATCTGTCAGCAGTACAAACCCGACAACCAGAAGCCGGCTGGGTTCCTACAAACCACCCAAGTGGAGGAGGCTGCTTACATGTTGGGTGTTGACTTTATGGGCCCATTTCCTCGGAGCAGGAAAGGCAACACCTATCTCTTGGTCGTAGTGGACTATTACACCAAGTGGGTAGAGCTGTTTCCGATACGAGACAGTAAGACACCTCGTCTCTGTCAGATTCTACGAGATGAGATCTTTACTAGGTGGGGGGTACCGAAATTTCTGGTATCAGACCGTGGTCCGCAGTTTACCAGCCAACTCATTTCAGACCTCTGCGAGAAGTGGGGTGTCATACACAAGATGACCACCAGCTACCACCCGCAGACCAACTTGACAGAACGTGTAAATCGCACATTGAAAACAATGATGTCATCATACGTAGGAAATCGACACGAGGAGTGGGATAAGTGGCTGTCGGAGTTTCGTTTCGCGATAAACAACACGCAGCATGAGAGCACCGGCCGGACTCCAGCTGAACTGGCATTGGGACGATCTCTGAAGGGCCCCCTGGAGAGACTGATACACCAAAAGCCAGCACTAGATCCCCAACAGCCTCAGTATTCTCTACTTGAACGTCAACATCAGATAGCACAGGAGGTAAGGCAAAGAGTGGGAATGTTCAAACACAGACAAGCCAGATACTACAATACCCACAGGAGATATGCGCAGTTTCATGTGGGAGATCTGGTCTGGGTTAGAGCACATCCGCAGTCTAAGGCCTCTGATAAATTCTCGTCAAAGCTAGCACCGCGGTGGTCCGGTCCAGCTACTGTGACGAAAATTCTGGGTCCCGTGAATTATAGGCTGAAATGGCAAGAACCAGATAGACTTGATACAGTCCATGTGAGTAACATGAAACCCTATTTCGGGCAGTTATCCCTTTCACCTCCGGCTGGGGGGGGGGGATCTGTGACGTTGCCACAAATAGCATGCTGAGCACTGTTTTATGTATTTTGTTATGAATCCCTGCAGGGGCAAAATACTTGCTTTGTATGCTAATGTACTTTATCTGGACAGAGCTTTATGTTTTGGGACTGTTAAGAATGGACTTTGGTGAATGAGCAAAAGCAGCATGCCCCTTTAAGAAGAGGCGGAGCTACGAGAGGGAGGCTGCCAATGACGCAAAGGCAGCGAGGGCAAACAGCTGATGCTTTAAAAAAAAGAGAAAGACTGGTAGCGCGAAAGGAGAAACACAACGGATGGGCCGTGTCTGGGAAACTGCGTCGGATGTTCCAGAGCCGCTCCGTTTTTCATGCTCCACACACTGGATTATACTCCCCACTTCCTGGAGGGCGGATTATTGCGTGGAACTTTCCTCATGAAATCTACACGTCATAGATCTGAAGAACGCCGGTGAGATCGAGCCTTTTTTTTTTGTTTTTGTTTGCAATGCATTGCTGGGACTGAGTTTACAAACTCCATTAGTTGGACTCTAGGATATCAGCAGAGACTTATATATATGTACATATGTAAAAATACGGTGGTGGTTGTATGTTTTGTCGGATGAACGGTTTTGGGCATGTTGAATATATAATACACCTGAACAAACCTAAAGTGGGACCTCTGAGTTGTCATTCTTGTTTTGTTTAATGTTTATGTTGCACGCACCTGTTTTTCTTAATTTAAGCAGTTAATATTTTGAATTGCTTTATTGTACTCTTTTCCAACATTAAGTTTGGGAAAGTTGTTACAACTGGAGACAATTTTTTGTTTGAAATTCCTGCCGCTACGTATATTTTGCGCATTTTCCACATATTAAATTTTGGTTTTTCGTGATACATGTATGATATAGGTGTTTTTAGTGTTTCGTCATTGGTTTATGTATGCAAATGTCCGTTGAGGGTTTCGGCCGACGAGTCTTAACCTGAATTCGGTTTTGAAATGTTCAAAATTCTTGGTCGGTTGAGAATTACACAGTATTTCATGTAGTTTATACGCAATTATTATGTACGTCTTATGCAATTGTGCATGATTTTAACAAGGTGCGTACACAAATTAGTACTTTCCATGACCGTTCCACATATATGTCTAACGGACCTTTCACGCATGTACCACCAATGTATAACCTGTAACCCTTGTGCTATCCTAGGCACTTTACCGTTGGGAGTTGGGTCATCTAGATTCACTAGACAGAGCTCTGAACCTTTTTTTTTCAATGATTTGTGATCTTCACTGGTTCAATGGATTACATAAAAGTTTTCCAAATGCATCCACCTTTGTCATGGTAGAGAGAAGACGTCAAAGTAAGGGTGGGGTCATCTAAGATAGCACAAGGGTTAATGTGAACTGCATATAAATAAATATAAATAGAGCAATGTTCACATTGATTTACGTGTTCTGCGCATGGATTTTTCGTACCTCTGTGGTTTTAACGTGGTTCCTTCATAATACATCTTCTCACTTTTGCCACATATGACCAGTTTTTATCTGTGCAATATGCACAAAATATACATAGTGACTGTGTGACATGGCATTGAGTAAAATGATGGTCAGAAGTTGTATTTTTATATGTGGACAACTTTTTCTCAATACTCCTGTTTAGTCATTTAATGATTAGATGATTGAGGTAACATCTTGAATTCAGCCTCTTTAGACTCCCATTCTTGCTTCAAAAATGAAGGTTTAAAGATGAAATGGGTTATAATGTTTAGTCTTAATGAGTGAAGGCTAAACCATTTAGCCCTCTTGGGTTTTAACATTTTGCTGTACCCATCTTGCTGAGTATTCTGGCAGCTGTGTTTAAGTTTTGCCCTTTACAAAGAAGCTAATTATTACGGCTACTAAAATGAAAGAACGGCAATTTGACTTTTATATTGACTGTGATTAAAATGATTTATAAGAAGGAAAAAAAAAAGAAATTTGGCGCAGTGGAAAAATTTCCCATTTTTCAACAAATGCTCTGCCTGTGGCCAGTATCAGAATTGTAAATCCTTTTCAAATTTCTTTTGGCAGTCTTGATTTAGAAAGGAGTTTTGGCACCACAAGCTAAACTAAAAAACTAAAAATCTAGTCATGTGATATTCTATATACACGATGCTTTGGTGGCTGGAGCGTTAAATACGTAAACAAGAAAAATATAGCAAAGATGTTCCTAATTCTTTTTTTTCTTCCTTTATGTACTTTTTGGGCGTGATGTTTAAGAAAACAATGCAGTATAGTTTACATAATAATTTTTTATGTCAAAACATTAATTGGAAAATTGGAAGCATTAATAAGAAATTAGCTAAGGATAAATAAACAACTAATGAACCATTCATAAAGCATCACTTCTACTTAATAGCATACTTAAGTATTAGCAAGTGGCTTAATGATAAATATTTACCACAATGTGTTAAGTAATTGCACTTTAAGACTCTTTCTTAACAATTTAATTACATTTAATAATTTTAATTTAATTAACTATTAAATAATTTACAAGTTAATTGTTACAGATTAATTATGCTGCTAAATGTAAATATTTTTCTTGTTGTTACTGTTACTATAATGAGGGATACTAATATAGTGAGGATTCTCACCTAGATGAATGAAAAATTCCTCAATATTTCTTCAAATGAAGCAAAACACGATAGTAGTAATGTAATGTTATTTTTTGTCACCTGTTCTGACTTTTTACCAGTATCCATTTTCTAAATCAGCAGGTGGCTGCAGCGGTATTTGTAATCACGAGGTGGGAATCACAGAGCTTTTAATAAAAATAGAACATTTTACAGTGACCACACAATTTCTTTTGACATCAGTGGCCGCCCGATCACCTTTGGAGGTTTCATTCCAGCGACAAGCAGGTGGTAGGAATGCTGCAGCGCAACAAATGATGGATGGGAGGGTCTCCAAGGTCCCCAAAATTGTCTGATGACCGGCTGACTTCAGACTGCCACCCTCCAGCCACCTCCCTTTCTGCCATCCCACTGCCACCCTCCAATTGTGAGAAGTCATATGGTAGCCGCGTGGGAACTCGAGTAGGGCTGTTGACATAGGCTAGGAACTCGACGATTGCCCATCCATCAATCTGGTCACCGGAGTACTGCATATAATTGGGGAGACAGTATTGATGCTGCGCAGGGCTCACCCTAGTTTTGATAACACCACAGCGGCTCCGAGACCTGCGTCTTGACAAATTGCAGTTGATGCTGAGAACACTATGACATAACAACATGCACAAAAGGACGAAGAAGAATATAGAAATAGTGGGGTGAGGCCATGGTTGCATCACATAGTGTTGTTTGGACAGTATATCAGCATAACTGCCGTCCGGCAGAGCTGATGCCGGACGGCAATCTAGCTGCCACCACCTTGTGGCCGTCCGATTGACATCATCCCCACCTGACTGGCGCTGTCTACATTCAAGACCACGGCAACAATCTTTAAAAAAAAATCGCAGTGGCAGTTGTATATGTCATAATAGCACGAGTCAGCCTTAAGAGAAATTCATTGTCTTTTTGAATCTAAAGCATTCACCTGCAACTCCAAAAGTCCCTGGGAGTATTTTTCTTGAGAGACCCTCCATTCTTCAATTAAGGTTTTATCTGGCATTATTTGTATAACAGCTTAAGGTGAGACTGTTAAAGTCTGTGAGGGTGTGTGACTGTATCTTGAGTGTGTGTCAGGTGGTAATTTCTAAAGACAGGTTGCTCTCTTGCTGTGTTTACAGTTCCATCATTTTCACCAGTAGAAATTTCCACATAAGCAGAAATAAAAAATTTTCAGCTGCTGCAATGGAGATACAACTCTACAAATTTGTAAAGTTTGTTTTAAAGATTAAACATTTTTTAGACCAATTTGATTAAATAACTTATAAAATATATGAAATGATAAACCAAGACAAACTCTAAAGCTGCGTCACCTGTGACCAGTCTCAATGTTAAGTCCGTGTACAGATGCAATCAGAGAGAGGTCTTGTAGTTTTAAGACTCACCCGCTGCACGGCGGTCTAGCAGCAGCACATTCTGGGCAGCACAACAGCATGGCAGAAATTATTACTCAGCTTTTAATGTTGTAATCGACGGGTGGAGTCCTGAATTGGATTTTTCTCCTCCTGAACTTTATGACCATTTTCTTATTTTTATCAAGACAATAATGAAAAGGTCCTCTGATTTTATTCCTTTATTCCTATTTTTGTTATTATTTTATTACTTGGATGCTGATTTCGTAACTTCTGGTTGGGTGATGTGCTGGAGGCTTAAAAGTTTGCTTTGACTGAGGCGTGACAGTAATTCACAAATATGCAACGGCGTTCAGTTTAATTATGAAATCCTGAATGTGAGCCTGCTTAAAAAGTCACAACTGTCATTCTGCTTGAAGCTTTATGGGAATGCTTCTGTGTAGCAGGCAGGAATAACTTTCAAAATGGGTGTTGTGTTGGTTCAGAACACATCCCGTAATGAGAAAGGAATGATAAACAGCCACATCAAGGTCATAGAAAACAAGGACAAGGGCAATGGAAAGGACTCCTATTATGATTTCTTATTATGACTAAAGGTGTTTGTGCTGGTTTTGTAGTCAAGGAGAAACATTTCTGGCAGCTTATGAAGAGGGTAGAAATGAAGATTATTTATGATCTTCAAAATAGAAGTAAATAAACTCCCCAAATATGAGTTTTTCCTTAAAATAGACTTACATAGAATTGTTCTGATTACAGCTACTGTCAAAACTGTTGTTTTTCTTAACAAACATGCAATTGAAAGCAGTCTTGGAAGTAACTGTTTTAAATTAAAACATACTAAAAACAAAGTGCAATTTGCTGCAGTGTCTTTTAATAACAAAAACCTTGGTGAACCTTGAAAAACAATTCTTAAAATTGTGTATGGCGTGTGGTGCTTTTTAAGTCCCAAACCCCATTCATTAGAAGCACATTCAGCATGAAGGGGTTAAAGCATTTTATGACCCAACAAAATAATATTTTGTTATAGTAGCATTTTAGCAATAATAGCATTTCAGATATTTAAAAGTCATTTCAAATGATCAATGAAAATAATTATCTTGTAAGGAGAGCAATCAATGTCTAGAGATTGCAAATATTGTTCAGGAAGAGCTGGAATTTATGTAGATTCTAGTGTTATCATACAAATTAGAACACTAAGATTGGATGGGCAGGGGCTCTGTCCCATTCTCTCTATTTAAAGGATTTTATTTGTGGTGTGTCTGGAAGTCGAAGCACTTAATCAGGAAAAAGCAAAAAAATGAACTGTAAACGTGAATTTATGCCATGAGCTTTGAAGGGCAAGCAGTGATGTTCTCTCTGAATCCTGCTGGTTGTGGAAGCATGTTGCCCATGTTTTATGTGCAACTTAATGCTGTGAAATTCTATAAAATATCTCTTTTTAGAACATGTTTTTTTCTGATATCATGTTGCTTCTTTCTTTATATAAATAAAAACTAAAATAGGTTAAAGTTTCTTTGGCATCTCAAACATTTAGTTTGCATGACACTACTTAGTATTTTATTAGTATTTTTCTAGGGACAAATTAGTATTTTGTGGACACAAATTAGCATTTTGTGGCCAAAAGTTTGTATTGTGTTCGCACAAATTAGTTTTCTCTGACCACAAATTATTAGTAGGAATTGAGTACACTAAAATACTAATTTGTTCATACCAAATGCTTATTTTACCTACAAAATGCTAATTTGGGCCCACAAAATGCAAATAAAATACCAGCTTGTTGCCAAAAAAATGATTATTTGTGTCCAAATAAAATTGCCTACAAAATGTTAATTAGTGCCCACAATTTTCCTAATTTGTGCCTACAAAATACTAATTTGTACCCTTAAAATGCTTAAATGTGTCCACAAAATACCAATTTGTACCCACAAAATAGTTTACTAATTTGTGCTCACAAAATGCTAATTTGGACCTACCAAATACTGAATTATGCCCACAAAATGCTAATTTCTACCTATAAAATACAAATTTGTTTTCTACAATTCACTAATCTGCACCTACAAAATACTCATTTCTGACCACAAAATGTGCGTGCCCACAATTTTGTAATATGTTCCCATAAAGTACTAATTTATGCCACAAGGAGTGTGTATGTGTTTGGGGGGGGGGGGGGGGTCTCATCCAGGGGGTAAGTCAATGTAGAACCGCCACCGTTGAAGGTGGATGCTTTAGATTAAAGTCACTGCTTCAGTATCTTACCAAGTGCGAAATGTGTCACATTCTCACTTCCTGCCCCGGAAGTGTGCTTTTGGAAAATGGAAAATGTTTTTGTACCTCGTAAATACAAAAAGTCAGTTATCAACACCAAGTAGAGAGGTTTTAAAAGGCCTTTACATTGTTTTTTTTTATTTGAAATTGTTTATTTCAAGCAATTAAGTAGAAATAATACACAAAAGCAATACAATCATCAGTTGTACATTCATACAGTAACTAATCAAACTTAGGATAATTAGACATATTAATAAATATTGCTTGAAAGGGAGTGGAAGGAAGCGAACTGATATAATCCCACCCCGTTATACTATAACCATTTTATTACATGATTTATCAATATCCGGTTCCCAGTTTTTATCAGACAGAATTAAAAACCATAAGGTACATAAGGTATAAAGCACATCACAAAGATGAATTATTTAATTATTATGTAAAAAATAACTATTTTAGAAATCAACATGACAAATGCAGA
This sequence comes from Oryzias curvinotus, assembly GCA_023969325.1. Lineage (NCBI taxonomy): Eukaryota > Metazoa > Chordata > Actinopteri > Beloniformes > Adrianichthyidae > Oryzias > Oryzias curvinotus. Next base: position 13,979,466 of record CM043713.1, on the reverse strand, counting down.
TCAGTCATCTAAAATATATGCAGATTATGTTACTTATAAAAGTCATTCATATGATTATAACATAATACTATATCAGTAAAATAGACATAAAACTGTTTCAGGAATTTTCATAGCAAAATTTCATCAAGTATCAAAAGTTAAAAACATGTGCAAAATTATGCTACATTAGGAAAGATTTTTGAATCAATTTATGAATTTTTGGAGCAAGTGAAGTAATATCATTAAACATCGATCAATTTAACCATTTTCAATAAGTGATTAATCATTTGTTTTACTTTTTTTTATATATTTTTCTTTTTTTTCTTTTTTTTTATATAATAAAGTAATGCCTTAAGGGAAAAATAAAAGGGTCCATAATCTGTCGATTGTCCAAGGTTGCCATTTCTTCTTCTGCTGAATAGCAGCTGATCTTCTGGGTTCAAAACAGTTTATAGTTGTCTTCCATGTTATGTCTGCAGACATTAGATTCAGGTCCATATCCTTCTTCAGCTGATATCAGCTGCGGTGAAAGTTGAGGTCAAGTTGTCTGCAGGTCAGAACTCTCTGCTGTTAATTCAGGTGACGTCAGACGATGGAGAATGTGATGAATCCAGGCGTCATATTTCTTGAAATTATTTGGCTCTTTGGTTTATTACTCCATCTTGTTTCAGACGACCGTGATCAAACACTTCTCAAAGTCTTTCATGGTGTTCACAACCAGAACCTTGGACCGGTCCGGTGGACCGAGTGGTTTGACGTAAATCCTGCAGCCTTTAACCCAAGTGCTCTCAATCTGCTTCTGCTTCCTGAGAAGCCGTGCATGTTTGGAGATTTCAGCATTCCTTCTGGTCAGATGGTCGTTCAGATAAACAGCCGAACCTTTCAGGTTCTTCCTTTGATTCATCAGAGCTAGCTTGTGTTTGTGATTCACAAACCTGATGAGCTTTGTGCTTTTTTAACTAAAATTTTAAATCTATGGAAAAACTGAACACAAACATTACAAGACTGTCAGTTTTTATTTGTTTAAAGTAAACCCTTCAAGTTCTATGAAAAGTTTGAATCAAGCCAAAACTTTAAAAACACAGCAGCTGCATGAAGCAAGGAAGGCATTTGTTGGGTTTATCTAACATAGCGTGATGATGCATTTATACCACGCTTATTTTATTTATTTATTTTTTAAATTACTTTCTGAGCTGAATTGGATCTATAAGTCCATAGATCATGCATTTTCCAATTTAATCAAATCTTAGTTTATATACCTTTATAGTTCTTAAGTGCAAGAAGTTGGTTGATCAATAAAATAAAATATTTCTGTGGACAGCAAATGCTTAGTATAGCATGTAAAGTGGAATGTTCATAGCTGTAGTTTGATTTGGGTAATGCCAGAATTGGCCCATAGAAGTTCATAGGATTTAAAATTTCAAAGCGAATTGGTTTGAATAATTGTGTTGCATATAAAACTCTATCATGCCTAATACAATCTAATGACTGGGCATTACAAGGATGCATGTTTCCATGAAAATTCAGCTCACTGTACTGTCTTGTGAATCCTTATCATTAGGAGATAAAAGTCGTTCAGAAGATCTGAAGTAAACTGATTGAAGGTGTCAAATGTGACCTAAAAAGGCAGCTGCTCCACGCCTGAATCGTTTGAACAGAAAGTGCTGCAGAGAGTAATGTTCTCTACTCAAATTCCTGTTTTTAACTCTGCCGTTCCACTCTGGAGGATGAGGGGAAGCAGGATGGGGAAACTCATTTGACACCAGGATGGTAATGGCTGAATGTGAGATTGTTCTTTTCACAAAAACAACCATTAAGAAGGGTATCTCTGAAAGTTGACTTGAGTAAAATGAAATTGACTGGTTTAACAACAGAGAGGTTGTTTAAAAGGGTGACAAAGATATTTATTTGCACTGGGAAGTCAATACTGTTCTAAATGATAATACGCCTTTTTTTTAAGTGTCTTAATATTTTAAATGTTGATATTTTGTTGGCTGAAATTTGGCACGTCAGGTTGAGTTTTTTCAGTACTGAAACAGTCTCGGGGACTTTTCCTTTAAAAATGAAAATGTGTTTTTTGGTCTATTTAACATGTTCATTTTTATCATGATGGAGGACATATAGAAAGAAAATTAAATGTAAAAATGCATTTCTAAATATTTTTTAATACAAATCCTTGTGAATCAGGAGCAGACGCAAAGATGACGTTTAAAAATGTCCTTTGAGAGGACTCTCTCGAAAACAAAATGTTTCATCTCAAGAGGCTATATCCTCCCATTTGTGATTTAAAATGTCTAAATAAATAAATAAAAAGATCGTATGTAGAAAATAGGTGGGGCAGGCTACAAATCTTCCTATTCTGCTACATTCTGATGCATCCTCTTGTAGGAGCATAGATCCTTGTACGTCTTTTATGTATCTCTTCCGAGCAGGAATCTGACTGGGGTTTTGTTGCACTAGTAATGTTAGGTTGGGGGCATTGACTGTATAATAGAACTGGACGCATCACGTGTGACGTCACCCATAGAAAATGACTTGCTTCCAGTTCCAATCAAATGAAGTCAGTACCATTTTTCTGCGATATATCTGTTGCCATGTTGGAATCAGACGTTCTCAGTTAGCCGTGATTGGTCCATCTATATTTCTATGACAACCACTCTCTGCAATTAGGACTGCACACGTTAGAAGGCCACACCCCTTCCACTGAAAGCGGGATGGGGAGAATCTGTCAATCAAACGCTTTAAACGTTCGGCGCGAGTCCACCAAATTTTTTTGAGGCATCTGATTGGTCAGTTTTTAACTGGAATAACTTCCTCTTGTCTGTCCGGTCCAACAAAAAGAAGGACACAAATGTAATCGATATAAATAAAGTTTAGCCTGAATTCCAAAGGTATTTATACAAATACATACCCTTGTGTGTCAGAAGATCTAGAACCCCCTGTTGTAACAGTAAAATATGTCCAACACAAGAGGCCTCCAGCTCTTGTCTGTGTGGTCAGCTGTTGGATAAATTAACAAGAAAAAAAAAGAAAAAGAACTTGAATAACTTTCACTACTGTAAAAATGTCATAGACAAAAATTAGGATTAGCAAGAAGATGGTAATAAAAGGTAGTAGAGCAAAACAGGTTATTCAGACGGACGTATTTACTGAGTAATAGCTGTTTATTTCTCATTAGAGGTCAAAGAAGAGTGTAAATAACTCAAAGCCAAATTTCTAATGAACACCTGCCGCTTTGCAGAATCTATGCCATAGAAAACATTTAGTCTAAAACAACATGATAATAAAAAGATTACTGGAGAATAGTTACAATAGATCAAAAGATGAACGGAGTGAGACTTTAATATTACATTGTATCACTCTGTTATCTGAAATATGAAAATGTTTGTGTGGCAAAAGCTCTAAATCTCAAATTCAAATAAAGCATCAGCACTTTTCTTTTATCCAATAACAGGAATAAAACTTTACAAAAATAAAAGTTGTTTAAATTAATGATTATTACACATCTTTTTGTAAAAAGTGACAGCTGGAACCCTGTTTTCCAAACAAAATTCATCCAGTCACTTAACAAAAAAATCGGAAAGTTGGGGAGAAAATACAGATGTAGGATTTTTTGAAGGAGTTTGTCTGTCATTGCGAGTGTTTGTATGGATGTAGATTGGTCTGGTAACACAGACTGGTGTGATTTTTTTTTTTTTTTTTTTTTGTAAACCCAAACAAGCCGACTGTAGATTAGATCTTAAATTGGTAATGTTTTCTACTGTAAGGTGTTTTGACAGAGCCCTGTTGTAGGTCTGACTAGCTGCACACGCACAAGTGTGCTTGTGTTCCTGCGAGCGCCTCTACAATCAGTCTCATTCAAAGGGAATCAAAGTGACGTCTGACTGTGGCACCGCCGCTTGTCCCTGCCTTTGCCCCTAATAAAAAGACAGCATGACAGGACGCATGCTGTTGCACAGATTCACACATTCCAGCATGCAGTTCCTGCAAACCAGAGTCTCCTTTCAGACATCACACAGAAAAAGAAAAATGTTTGACCCGAACCGCTATGGTGACAACCGCCATCTCATCCAGTAGGGTCCACTTTTTTGAAGGTTTTTTCCTAAAAAGAAAAACCTCCAGTGGCCTCTGTGACAGCTGTTGTTACTGTGCGTGACACAGTTTTGAAGGCCCCAGCTGCTGGAGGAGGAATCTGTCTGTACAGTTTGTGAGGAACCTCGGTCAGCTAGTGTTCAAACTGACACCGCGTTTCTGCTACTGTCCTTGTATCACGTCTGTCTTCATAACTGCGATGTTGTGTTCTTGTTTCTCCTCCTGTTGCCTCCGTTCTTAATGTTCCCTCAAGAAATGTGAAACAAGGCAACAGGGCATAGAGTTTCACACTTTACTTGTTCAGCTCATGTCTATTGTACATTAGAGGAAACCTATGTAATGAGTGTAACTGTGTGCTTCTACAGCAAATTCCTTGATAGTGGGTCAATAAGACCCACTGTCAATTTAGCGTGATTTTCTGAAACCATTACTTATGGTAAACAAAGGATTTAACCTTTTAATGAAGTGCCTAAACCACCAAAAATGTATGTTTAACATAACAAAATCAATGCAAGCACCTGTTCAGGTACTCACACTTAACCTTTAATGATGACAGGTGAACATGTTGATTCTGTTCTTCTCAAAACCCTCCTTACTATACATGACGGTCGAATAAAGGCTCCCCAGACAACATCTTAAGGGCTCGAGAAAATTGAGCCATGTAGCTTCTCTAAAGTCACAGTTTTGCATATTATCCATGTTTTCGGTCTTAAGTGTTATATGTGTGACATATATAATTCATATGTGTTTCTTGCGTTCGTCGATGTGCGTCGAGGGCATTGGCCGACAGCTCTTTACGTGTATTTGGTTTTTAGCTTCAAAATTTGTGGTTGGTGGTTGGAATTACGCAGTTTATGTGTATTTAATGTAGTGTTTACGCAGTCGTTGTGTAAATTGTGCATGAATTTTGCAATATGCATATGCAAATTGGTGGCTGTTCATGGCAGTTTCTCGTATGTCTGATGGACTTTTCGCACACGTACCATCGATGTATAATTTTCTTATCCCATATAAGCCGCACAAATTACTTTCAAAACATTACATAACTGACGCACAAATCACTAATAAATTGCATATGAAAAACACAATAATCGTTAATAATAATAATAATTGTTGTGTTCTTTGCGTGATTTACCTGTACTTCTGTGATTTTAACGTAGTTCATTCGTAATACATCTGTGAAAATTTCTCGTGAAGACCAAGACTTTTTCAACATATATTAGAGTAAGAGCAATTTTCATCCCTGCATAATGACCTACATGTACTGTGGCTGTGGGACATGTGCGTGCGCGCTCTTAAAATCTATTAATGCAGGTTAGGATCTTTCAAATATAGTTAAAAATGTACTATATATGAGACTATATAGCCTATAATGTGGTCTTGGTCGTCTCAGCACGTCTTAGCACATCTCAGTCGGTCAATGACACAGAATCACTTTGTGCTTAGAGTGCACAATTCAAAGCCAAGGTCATGATCTGATGGCACAGCATTATTTCTGAGTCATTATATATAAAAAGGTCATTTAAATCTGTAGCAAGAACTAATTAGGATAATGACATAGAAGATAGGCAATCAAATAACTGATTATGAGCAAACTATCAGATTTATTGTGTAGTAGGGTCACATTTCTGTAAAATAGACATAAAAAAGAGTTGCTTTATTTTAAATCACCTTATTAACTGAAGAGTGCTACACTTAAGTTTTCTGATGCAAGAAAAATGAAGATCAAGGATTTAAGGGAACATTTTTTCCCATATTTTTGTCACAAATTGAACGCAGCATCTCATCTAATGTATATTTTCAGATAATGCAAGCATTGCAAAGTTCCCCATAACCCCATCTCAGCACTTCCTACGGTAAAGTCATGTGGATATGAGTTATAGATAAGAAGTGAAAGTGGTTATCAGTGCAGGTATGTTCCTCTAAAACATGCTGTCTCGTGGGGAATTAGGAAAAGCAATAACACTGCAACAAATGAAATAAAGTAAATGTTATAAGCTGGGGTATGAATAATTGAAGACTCCTATAGGTCTGCTCAAAGGGAAATTGAGGGTGCTACAGGTGTTGCATATCACTTTGCAGAGATCTGCACAGTTGCCTCTGATAACGGAAGAAATTCCCACAAGCATTTTCAATAGCATTTAATAATGTTAGGTCCATGTGGGCCGAAGTGGAGGTGGAGCGAGAATACACACAGACGCTGTGAAAAAGATCAGTTTACATCCATGTCAAAGCCTCGGTGCTGCTTGTACCGAATCCCCTGGTAACCTCCATTAGGGCTTGGATTATCCCAACTTGACGTCAGGTCATTGGGCCTTAATATTGGTGCATACAAGCCTTGTTATTGTTGCAGTGCTTTGATACAAACACTGACTGTTGGACTAAATTACAGGTGAGGCTCGATGAGATGTCCCACCCCGATCAAATTTTGATCAATTGTAAAAGCGTTGGTATGGAATGATTTTTCTGCCTTTTTTTTGCCACTCACTGTTTTGAGCGTAAAACTTTAAAACATTTTCTGTGCTCAAATAATTTAAATAAAACATTTTCTGTGCTCAAATAATATTTTAACAATTGAAACTGAAGCGTGCAAACAAAACAATTCTTACTCTAGAAAAATTCCAAATCTGCTACAGAAGCCAGACAATCACAGATATCGACATAAAGGTTGATGCTGATTGGTCGGAAATGTTTTCAACAGCGCACAAACCTGATCTAGTCTATTATCTAATTTTTAAGAATTTTTGACCAATCAGCATCAACTTTCATGTCCATGGCTGTGATTGGCTGGCTTTTGTGGCACATTTTTAACAAGGTGCCCTGCTCTGTTTCCAGCGCAGAAGAGAGAGATTTTCTCTTGAGTGAAAATTGTTTTGTTTAAACATATTTTCTTAATTTGAAGTGCATTTTTCTGTTTCAAGTGCAAAAAAATCTTTTTGAGCGCACAAAATTGTGATTACTCTTGGAATAATGGCACAAACATGACTTCATACGTTCCCAAAAGGTGTTTTTAGTTATGATTATGGCTTTTTTAGCTAAATAAAAAAAAAGTGTAGTTGTTAGAACATGATTTCTGCAGAGCGGTAGTAGTTTATTAGAAATTCAACTCTGAATTGCGGGACTCTTTACTGTTGGTGTGGAGTAAGCCTGCTCCACTTCCTGTCATCCATGCTTAAACACTCCCTGTAATCTAGATTGGTAATCTAGTGCTATAGCTGTACAGTTTGAAAACCAGATACGAGCTCAGACAAGGAAGATGAAAAAGTAGATGAACCTGTTTGTCTGCTGTCTTTGTCGATTCAAGCACAGACATCACAAACGGCATTTTTTTATCTGCTCCTGATTCAAAACAAATAATTACTCATGAATGCATTTTTTAAGATTAAATTTCTTTATATATATGTATATATATTATATATATATATATATATATATATATATATATATATATATATATATATATATATATATATATATATATATATATATATATATATATATATATATATATCATATATAATAACAGGAACATGTTAAAAATACCAAAAGACCATTTTCATTGTATTGGGTATTTAACCTCTTGATATCAATTGATGCAAATGTGCATCAAACTACTTCAACTTCAAAATTATCCCAATTAGCATCTAATTCAAAGCAAAATTAAGAGTAAAATTTTTACCCCATGACAGCTGCATTTATTTCCCGCTTAAAAAAAAACCGAGTACAGTGTCGATGCTAACCTAAACTCAAACGGAACAGACGTGTTTGATGCTTAGTAGCATCAATAGGCATCCAGGGGTTAAGCCACACTTGAGTGCAACAAAAAAAAAAAAAAGTGAATGAATATTGAAAAAAAATGTAAGTAAGGATTGCAGAAGACTTACAGAAAAGGCCTCATGAAAAGACCAAAATCTGTCCAACATGTAGATTATGTAAATCAGAAAGACACAGACAGACTCACAGTGCCAACTACTCAGGCTGACATGGCGGACAGGGACCTGGGGCACCTCTCAAAACAGGCCTTTGGCTTGTAACCACAACAGCCAGAGCAGATGGGCTGCCTCCAGCCCCCAGACAGCATAAACTGTATGTGTCAAGGCTTTTTTTTTGCATGTGTGTGTCTAAATGTATGTGTGGTTGTGTAATGTTTTCACATTTCTTTGGAAAAATCTTCAGACCTGTCATACATTGTGACATAGTGACATTATTTATGTATTGAAATTTCATAAACTATTTACGCAAGATTTTTTACAGTTAAAACGTCTTAATTTTACTCGTTAAGTATGTATTCGAAGTAATAAGGCATTTTATAGTTATCCTCATAGGAGGAATGAGGACAGGCTCAGCAGTATTCTTGGCATATCTGGTCCGAAAAAGCTCTCAAAGTAAAATTTCACATTTTCACTTGGATGTAAGATCCTGCAGGGTCCTTCCAAAAGGATTTTGTTTTTCTTTTTGTGCTTTTCACCTGTTTTTTTTTTTCTGGGCTATTTTTCCACATCACTTTATGCAGCTCTTAAAACCGAATATATATTGGCCTCTGCTTCTCTTTGTGGAGGGGTGGCTTTAAAATTACTTAGACTGTCTGAATGTGTACTCTTTGAGGATTTAAACATTGACTGTTTTTTGGGGGTTTTTTGTTCACATCTTCGTGTGTAATCGAGGTTTCTGCCAGGTCTTAAAAAGTCTCAAAAGCATTGAATTTATGAATTTGAAAATAATATCTTCAAAAGTAAAGTACCAAAATCCAAAATTATCAAAAGTAAATTAAAATTACCTTAAACTACATACCCTGGTGATTTATGTTTTCTTACTTATTTTTTTTAATGATACAGTTCTCCCGACTCCACTGGTCCTTTGTGCTATAAAATAAGTGTATTATTGTAAAATAAAAAAGTTGTTTTACAGTCTAACTTAATATCTGATAAAGAAAATATGTGATAAAACAATGCACTACCTAACCATCTGCAGTCTTTCTCTTTCAGCTGATAAGCCTCTACAGATGCAAAGTAGTAAAACGTGCAGACAGAGGACAATGTCAGTGTTCCACCTCATGTGTTTGTGTGCATTTTGCTGCCCAGAAACTGTGTAATGTGTCTCAGTATCACCATGTCTCTTCCCTCATATCAGCTCAGCCCAGCTGGAGCTCCGCTCCACTACGTTGCTGCTACTAGTCAAGCTGAATGTATTGCAGATACCACAGGACATATAAGCTAATGTGTTCTGTGTGTTCATGTGGACAACACACAGACAGTCCTGGAGGATGACCTAATCAGTGCAGATGCATCAGGAAAGGAACTGATTGTCGAAGAAACAACATATTTAAAAGTAAAAGTAAAAATAAAAAAAAGGTAAAAAACACTGATTATGTTCTCTTTCCTCTAAATGTGAGGTCATTGAATGATGGAATTTGTTCTCTCAAAATCCAACAGTTTTATTTAAAAAAGTCAGAGTTTTAGAACTGAAAGAGACTGGGAAATAAAGATGACAGGCAGGATGGTGTTACTGACAGCTTCATCCACTGTGCAGACTCTGAAGAGAAAACCAACCGTCCTCACCAACCCACTACAGTATTTTTTTCAGCTATCTTTCTTCTTTTAATGCATTCCAGCACTTACTATAAAAAAAAATAACCCTCTCTTCTTTTCACTGACAAATTCACACAATTATGTCTCAAACGAGGGATTTTGGTTTTTGAAGGAACCTTTTAAGGTCTACTCTCTGATTGGTTCTTCCTCATCCCTGTGCCACAACATTTTTTGTAACCTATAGCAAAGTAAAAAAAAAAAAAAGTTTATTTTATTTTATTACGATTATAAATTTATGAGAATAGAAGCCGTAAACATATGTGTTTTAAAAGTTGTAAATTTATGACTTTAAATAGTGTAAATTTACGTCTTAACACATACATTTACAAGAAAAAGGACATAATTTTACCAGGATAAAGTCAGAAATCTATAATAAAAACCTAATAAATAAAGAAGAATAAACACCAAAGTTGTCTTTTCATCTAAGCCACACTTTTGGGAGGCCCTGAAACTTTGTTGTAACCTACAAATATAAGTAGTTATAATGTGTATTTTCTTAAATGTACAGGTGTAGAATACCTGAACAGCAAAACGGAAAGAAAAAGAAAATGAATTTGAACTTTTATTTGGATTCTATCATTGAGTTTCAAGTAATACATTTTAAAGAATTTTTATTTATTTTTAAATGAAACTTTAAAAAGGTTTTTCACATTGATGTGATTTTATTCTAACACTCTCCAAAATTATATTTAATAATAAAATTCATTAAGTAATAGTAAAGGTTAAAAAGTTAATTTAAAGGGCCTATATCCTGCTTTTTCTAAGCCTTTTAGTGTAAACTATAGCCAATATATGATAACATATTACCTTTGGCACACTGAAGAACGATTTTTCTATGAAATATGAGTTATTTTTGCAGCTCATTTTTTTCCCCGAATGTAAGAAGACTAAATTCCACATTTCACTTTGTGTGGGTGCCGCCCATTTCATGACATCGACCTAAAGCCGGCCTCTGCAGCGTGTCTGTGTCCTGCTCACAATAACAAACATCAACATTTTCCAAACATGGGTGTGTATATTGTTCATATAAATAATATAAAATTAAAATGTTTTGCCGATCACTACTATCTCTGTGGAGAAAGTGGGTGCTTGTGTGTCTGGGGGCGATGCTGACAGCGCAGATTTACCTGGAAGGGGCTGTTCTCAATTGAATTGGTTAGTTCAAAAGTGGCCCAAGTCCAAGAGGTTTGTTTTTCCAGGAACTGTATTTGATTGCATAGCTTAAAGGGAGGCTACACCAACTGATTAATACTTTACCCAGATTTAGCACCAGTTCATAGCTTACAAATGCTATAATATAAAGCACCTCACTTTTATAATTTCAGTGGACTAGCCAACTGAAGTCTCTGGACTTGGGCCCTTCTTGAATTAAACAGGGGTGCCGTCATATTGGATAACCAGTGCTGCCATCTATGGGATGAAGCTAAACCCATGAAAGAGAGGTCCCAAGTTACAGGAATTTTGCATTTAATGCATTTTAAATGTCAAGCATAGTCAGTACATTACAACGGACTTGGGAAGTTTTTGCACATAATCAGATAGCTTTTCCCTTGAAGACCAGAAAAGATATATTATGTCTATTTTGATGAATTGTGGACTTGGGCCTTTTAAACTAACCGATTCAATTGTCTATGTCACAATGAGAGAACCCGCTCGTTTTCATGGGTTTGGGAGGGGCTGGTGCTCAGATAGCAGGACTTTAGAGAAATACTCAGAACTGCTCCTGATTGCTCACAGTGATGTCCAAGCACCTTCTCACCAAGGGGCCCTAAATTTCTACGGTGGAATTAAGAGATAGTTAAATCTATCACAACCATGAGAGGAGGACCACTGCCAAGTAGCTCCTCCCCCCGAGGTGCACCCACCCCCACACCCTAATAATGATTATATGAGGAAGAGGGTAAGTCAGGGACAGCTGTTAGACTGACCCCCGATTGGTGAAACACCCAGCCCCCTAGCTCCCAGGAAGCCCAGGCCCTCGCCCCAAAGTGTGGCCCCTGTGAGAGCTCTGGTAAGGCACCAGTTAGGGCAACCATCGATTGCCTCAGTGGAGACCCCAACCCGCCAGACTTCCAAGGTCTCGTACCGATAATGGACCCACCCTTCCTCAGACAGAAGCCCTTTGGACAGGGCCAACCAGTCTGCCTACCTGCCTCCCCCAGATCCCGTGGTCATGGCAGGTGTCGCCCAGAGCCACGGCAGACCCCAAGAGGGTTAACCCGCTCCAGAGCCAGAGAGGGAGTGATCCCAGCCCTAGGTGCAGATGGGCAGCCCATCTGCACAGGCAGCCCCCCCCCACAGGGTGGGACCCCTGCCAGACCCCCCAGCATAGGAAAAAAAGTCCACCCGCCAAGCCAAGCCAGACCCCCACCCAATTGCGCCATCCTCACTAAACAGATTTCAGATATTTTGCTGTTACAGTGATGTCACCATAGCTTCTAACAGGTTAAAAACACATTTCTCCACATTTTTTATTCTTAGTTTTTTAGTTTCTTTTCTGGAAATGCACCAAAAGAGACGTCAAACTATAAATTTAAACATAAAGTTGAATCTTGCAAATAGCATACAGTTGTGAAAAAGATTACAAATAGGGTCATCTCTTATTTCTCGATTTTGAGAATTAACAGACAAGCTGAGAATTCAGATAGCCTCTTGGATAAGAGGTGAAACATCTGCAACTTAAAAAACTAAGTCCTGATCACCTATGGGATCATCATAGATGAATGAAAGTCCTCACAGATTTTCAGCTCAGTGTCCCCAGCGTCCCACAAAACTAAATTTGAAACGCGTCACTGGACATTTGTGCTCTATCTTTGTCCACGCTGGCCTGAAATACTTGTAATTTGTAAACATCACATTGCTTTTTTGGTTCTCGCATCAAGGAGGATCTGCTCCGTCTTCTCTGATCCCAGAAGCTGGGCAAGGTTATGGCGGGCAGGAGAGGAGGAGCAAATGTTTGCCAGCGGGAAAAAAAGCATCACATTTAAAGGTCATGGCTCTGTAAAAATGATCAAGGTTCAGTCTTTCATGAATCATTTATTAGATAAAAAGGGACATCAAAAATAGTATGTACACATATACGGGATGTATGGAACATCTTGCTCACATCTGTTTTGTTTCTTGCCATCGACGAAGTATTTTTCTTTTCCAGAATTGGATCAAGATAAGAATAAAAAGATGTACTGTTGACATTTTTGGCAAAAACTGCACACGCAGCATGATCATGTGTGTAAACACCACCACTGAGTCTGATCCCTCTCCTGCAACTGCAGCGGCATCAAACTTGAAGTGATGATGAGCAGAGAGGGATCTCCACAGGGAAATGTTTTTCTTTGTTTTGCTTTTTTTGTGTGTTTTTGAGGCAAGGCGGCAGCCATGATCTGTCAGAGCCAGTCCCCAGATTTGTTCCGGCCTTAATTGTTCACGAAATAAATATGCAAAAGAGAAAAAGCCAAGTTGATTGAAGGAAAGTTGAACATGAAAAACATGAAATTGAGGGCTTTTCTTCCCTGACCTTGAGCTTTAAAAACCTTTATGAGGTTTGTCAGTAGGTTATAAATCTTCCCAAAAACTCTAAAATTTCCCTGTAAAACTGGCAGTAAAAAATATGTTGCTCATTCAGCCATCTAAAACTGAATATGCCATTTTTTTTAACTAGTTATTGATTTATCTGCAGTGTATGGGTGTGTTTGCATGCATGATCAGAAGAGAGGGAGTCAATCAAAGGTTAAAGCACTGACCAAAAAATTTTCATTTTCTTGTTGAAATTGGACAAAATACTGACTGTCCTTGAATGCAAAACAAGTTTCAAACAGAAATATGCAGGTTTCTATGTTTGCTTGCAACCAGCAACTTTAAAATTCCAACTCAAATTTTCCTTTGATCTTTTTTAAAGTGTTTTATTTTGGTTATGTTGTTTTCATTATATATATATATATATATATATATATATATATATATTTAGAAATTCCCTTTTGAGTTGTTGGTGTGGCGCAAGCCTGCCCCCACTTCCCATCACCCATCTTTTTACGCTCTCTCCCGCTAGCTTACAGCCCCTCACATCCCAAACTAACATAACTGCTGCAACAAAAATGGTGAGCAATATTGGAGCTATCCAGCCATATGATTTTGAGCCAGATGCCAGCTCAAACGGGGAAAATGAAGATTATCAGACTGGGACAGGAAGCTTGTGGCACTAACACGATCTTTTCAAACGACATTTTTGTCGTCTTCTTCTGATTTGGATAAAGATTTGACTGAATAAATATGAAGAAATTCAATTTTGAGCTCAATTTCTTTATATATGTTCTCCACCATCATAGAAATGCCAAAAAAAAAAGCATTTTAAAAACACCAGATGATGAATTTAGTTTTTAACGTGTTGTTTCTTTCAAAAAGATAAAGACTGACTTGATGGGGCCAGAAAAAAAAGAAAGTGGAAAAGAGTGTTTGACGAAATCTCATCTGAGGCAGAAAGACAGGCTAAGAAATGTGTGGTGGCATGGACAAGACAAGAAGGGAAGGAATCAGAAAGGAATAAAGCCAGAAAATAAGAAAGGAAAAAGTAGAGGTCCTGTCAGCAACCTTAGAAAAGTAGACAGCAAGGGCGGAGGAGGGAAAGCAGCAGTGATGCTAAAGGGAAGTAAAGGACTCAGACGCTGCATCTTCAGTCATGCGTGGAGGCTTTCTGGGTGGATAACTGTTTGAGTCTAACAGCTTTAAAAGAACAATCAAATTAAATGCTGAACTTCAATAACAGCATGCCTCCTTTTCTTCCACCTCAAAGCATCCATGATGTCAGATCCAGTTAGCACCCGCCCGGCATGATTAGGGAGTGACATGACCGTGCATAAGCTAGTGCTCTGGAGTCAGCTGGACGTGAGTCAGGCGCCTGCACAGCCTGGGGAGAGGAAGGGTCAGTCTGACAGCGAAACTGTACTCACATCAGTACCGACTCACTTCCACCTGATGATGCAAACGCTATTTATGCTGCTAACTTCAGTAAATTGGCCCTTAGGGGTGTGTTGAAGTCTGACAAGCAGTGTTTTGCTGAAAAAGAAGAAAAAGTGTCCCTACATCATTGGAGCTTTTCAAAATGGTCACTGACATGTCTTTGTGCCCTCTTTGTTTACAGCCAATAAGAGTCATAAATAACCCTGACAGTTTTTTTTTCTTCCCACCATGCATTCTCTCTGTTTCTGTCTGGCTCCTCTCACTGCAGGTTCATGCCTGAATTGTCGACTGCGTTACCAACGCAGAACCTCTCATGCTGTGATATGTATGTTCTTCTCAAACTCCAACGTGGCCATAAGTGCGGGCTGATTTTTCATCGAAGTCTTCCACACCTTTGAGTGTTTGTGTTTTGTTTGCTCTGCGAGAGAGAAATTGTCTATCATTTCCTGGCAATGAAAGACTAAATCTCTTGGGGATGGGACATGGAAAATGCTGGGAGTTGGGGAAATTGCAGCAACGTTGTAAGAGAAGAGATTTAAATGAAAAAAGGACCAAAGAGAAGTGACTGAAAGGGAATTAGAAACCTATTTCAAAGAAAGGAGCTGTTGCTGAAAAGTTGGAGGAAAGATTTTTCCAGAAGCACAGCAAAAATTGAATCTTAAAAAAGCAAAAAGACCCTTTGTTAAAGGAAAAAAATGTTTTTTTTTCTTGTCTTGCATGAAAAATAATCTTATCAAGAAAATTTTTGTAAGACCTATCTTTACCCCGTTGACAGATTTTTGTGCATATTTAAAGAAAATCTGCAAATGGGGTAAGTAATTTGTTGGCTTTTTAATTTTTTTTAACCTATTTTATTGTTTCCCTAAAGCAAAATGTTGAGTTGTCCACATCAAAGTTGAGTCTTCCTTAACCCCACTTTTGTCAGCACGTGGTTCGAGAGGATTAGCATCATGGTGATCCTGCTCAACTGCGTGACGTTGGGCATGTACCAGCCCTGCGAGAACATCGACTGCACCTCGGACCGCTGCCAGATCCTGCAGGTAAGCCCAACCTCTGCACAGCTGACAGCGGCATCACAATGAGGATCCAAAATAAAGCAGCAACAAAGAGAAGCAGCTAAAAGAAACCTCCTTCCTCATTTTGGGAATATTCTTCCCACAGTGGTGAACCCACTTAGGATACAATTCTTTCCTCTCTGAAATGTTTATTTTTCTGCAACTCTCTGACAGGGGAATTGGGACTCAGTTTGCATTAATAGAGTCTTGCAGAGCTGCATTGTGTGCATGTATTATTTTTTTTTGACACCTCAGGAGAAAAGGAGCTGAATTCGGGGTTGTAAATGATCAAAAACGTCACAGTTGGCAAAGCCGACACCAGCAGGGTGTAGCCCTGATTTCTCTTGCCATTTCTGGCTAATTCTAATGTTATGCTCTGCTTAAGAGCTAAAATAAGGTCCAAAAGCATTTACGTGTAATTGTGTGGAGAATGTTCCACATATTTGCAGCTGCCATCTGCATTCAGCTGGCTGCTTCTTTAATTAGAGCCGTTCATATAATGGAACACAGTGCTTCTAATTTTAGAGAGGGACTTCATTTTTTTATGTGCTTGCTTTCGTGTGTTATTGGTTTTTGGGGATGATTGATCGCACGTCTCATCAACTCTGGCAAGAAAAAAAAAAGATTACTGACTGCTCGGCATTGATTCCTCTAAGGTTCATGATGAAGATGGAGGACACGTGTACAATTAGAATGATCAAATTGGAAATATTTGTCCATTACTCCTGTAAACTGATGCGATTTGTGCCATATCGATTTGGGTTATCTCTGCTGGTTGTAGCTTCAGTGGGTTATTTATTCTGATTCGGACTACGGTCACATATGTCAAAATGCTGTTGCACGGCAGCCTAAATGCAAGTTTTTTAGCAAATTCAGCAGGTTGCTGCGCTGCGGCAGTTGTAATCCGTAGACGGCATTTGCATTTTTACACCCTGTGCAGCAGCTGCAGAGGTTTTAAGGAAAGATTTAAATGAAAGGGCGGCCAGAGAATTTTTTTATACATCGGTCAGTGGACATCTGTGAGATCTGAATGTCGCTCCAGCGGCAGGCAGGTGGCAGCACCCTGATTGACTGAAGGGAGGGCTCCACGATCCCCAAAATTGTCTGATGATCGGTCCGATTTCAGACTGCCACCCCTCTGCCCCCGTGCTGCCGTCCCATAACCACCATCCGATTGTTAGAAATCGTACGGTAGCAGTGCGGCCACTCTGCGATGACCACACGTCAATCTGGCGATCCCGGCCACCATGGATCCACGTGGGAAGACAACCTTGATGCTGCTCAAAACTCATCATGGCGTTGAGTTTTGCATGCGACCTGGTATTGACGAATTGCAGTTGATGCTGAGAAGAAGAAAAGAAGACAGAACATGGTGCTTTCTTGAGAGGCATGTTGTCGAAAAATGGTTTCATATGTAAATATTCTTATGTGTGCTTAATAATCTAGGTTGCGAATGACGAGTGGTGCAGAATGGCCCGCTTTTTATAAACTCCCCGATTGCTGGGCAGGCAGGCTCCGGTGACATTATACAATCGTCCAATCAGAGCTGTTGCCAGCCAGCGATCTACCTGATTTTGTAACTACATCATCCCCGCCTGACTGACAGCTACCATCTGCATTCATAAGCACGCCAACGATTTTAATTAAAAAAATTGCAGTGCGGCAGTTGTGTGACCGTATCGATTGATGAATTTAGCAAACTCAGTGTCCAGTTATTAAGCTAAAAGTTACTTACTATCCTGAGATGTTGAGAATATTTCCAATCTCATTGCCTGCACCGTATTAGGGTTTATCATAATAGAAAAAAAATTTGCAAAAAAGCTGCAGAACCGCCTATTCATCCAGTCCGATTACTTCTGTTCTGCAGATTTTGAAGCATTCACAATAACTCTCCATCTCTTTTCATGTTCCTACCCCTCCCCTCTACTTTTTAATGTCCTCTTTGCCCCTCCTTCCTCCCATCCGACCAAACTCTTTCTCTGCTTCCTTTGCCTTTTGTCTCTCTAATGAGCACACTGACTCCCCAGGTAATGCAATAACTCCTCTTCTGGTGGTTGCTAATAGAAACAAGAGGGATTTTGAGGACAGAAAGTGTACAGTTAACACAGTCCCTTAAAGGCGCCTTTTACGAAGTACAGCTGCAACTGGAATGGATGAGCCAGCCTGCGGATTTAAGGCCTGCCTGAACGTAGCATTTGGACTCATTAGGTTCTCTTCATTAAAAGCCACTAACACACACTCACAATCATGACACAAATGCAGCACTATGCACTAAACCTAGGCGAGTTTGTTTGTTTCATTAATATTTGTAGAAAAAAGGCATCATGATTGAGGGAAACTGCAAAAGTGCTCACAGTATAAAAACGTCTCTCCTCTGTTTTTGTAGCTGAGAAATAAAGCAGTCGCTAAAATTAGTGTGCGAGTGTGTTGCAACTGTGCAGTAATTGCATTGAGATGTGGGAGGGGCAAAGGTCCAGGCTGAAGCACCTGCTGACTGTTGAGAAGAATTTATGCAATCTGGGATTTACAGTCTAGCAAAAACATTTCTTATTTTTGTTTTTTAATTAAAATGTGGTAGAGTCTTCCTACAAGTAAAACAACTATTTGTTTGGACTGAAGAAAGTAAAATGCAAACCAATGTCTGCGTTTGAAAAGTGTTACAATTTTTAAGACGAAAGTAGAAAAACAACTGTAATTTTAGAGTTTCTCCCCGATCATCTTTTGATCTACTGTAAAAGTGTTTTCAGTCGCCTTTTAATCATTATTATGCCATTTCTTTAGCCAAAACTAATAAACTGGTGTCGTTTTCTGGGGTATAGTTTCTGCAGAGCAGCAGGAATTAATTAGATGTTTCTCTCTGATGCTACGTTCACACCAGGCATGTGTTGCGACTTTCCTGAACGGGCCTACAGCCCGTAGTCACATCCAACGAGCAGACAGCGGCAAGTAGGGGCTTCGTGTTCTTCTTTCCTCTTTTTACTTTTTACTAGCGCATGTCCGCCACAGTTGGAAAAGGGTTGGTGTGAAATGTTAAAGTGGTGCGAATCTTGCTCCAGGTTTTTTCTTTCACAGCATTATTCCGATATAAGAAAGACTTGGTGTCAAATAATTCTGGCCTGGTGCAAACCTGTGCTTATTAATTTCTCTGTCATGATCATGTTTACAAAGGTTACAAAGGCTAAGATCTTTGAAAACGACTCTCTTCACACGTCGCTACCATATCTGAGTCCCCAATTGGTCAAAGTTCAGCTGAATGAACACTGAATCTGAATGTGGCGCCTGAGATGCATGGACGTAAGGGTTTTGATCGCAGAACCCTGAAACGCAGGTTTACGGGCGTTTACACAGACTTTTCATTGAAAGTGGCCACTTGAACGCTGCGGCCAGTAGCTTAACTTGTGGGCAGGATTGTTGGCACAGAGTAAACCTTCCCTTACGTCCTATAATCTTTCTGTTCACACTCTCTCCCACTAGCTTACAGCTCCTCACAACCCCAGCCTAACATTAACGGTGCAACAAAAATGGCGAGAAATAACAGAGCTATCCAGCCATACAGTTTTGAGCCAGACGCACCAGTACATGGATGTAGCCATCGGCATGTGGATGCATCAGCATAGAGCAGAGCAGGGAGTTGCCAACTGTCTTTGTCACAGCTACAAGCTCTTTCTGACTGCATTTTTTTATTCAAGTCACAACAATTCAAATAAAGAAATACTAAGAAATGCTATTTTAATCTTAATGTTCCGTATATATGTCCTCCATCATGAGAAAAAGACCACAAGAACATGTTAAAAGAGATTTTCATTGTCTTTAAAGCCACAGCAAAAAGGCTCAGTAAAGGATTAACTTTGCAACAGCAAAATGATTGTCCTTGGTTCATTAAAAAAGTTAAATACGCAAAATACAGAAAAAAAAAACACTTGTTGGGTTTCATATATTTAGAATCCTAGATGTTTTGATAATTGAGTCTGTTATTCTTTTTTCTGTCCCGTTTATGATTGAGATTCTCCTCAGGGCATTTTTTGCTAATTTTGTCACTCATAAGGAAAGTGAGATCCATCATTTATTTCTTAAATGATCCGTCATCAAAGCCTTGATGACCCACATCATCAAGGCCTCTCCGTCTGCTAAATAAGTGGTGCGATGACGGCATATAAAGTAGCCTCAACACTTTAGCCATCAAATCATGAACCTCGCATCACGAGACTTCTTCCACCTCCTTACAAATCACCACCATGATGAATCCTGAAAGGTTGACTGAAGAGGAATCATGCAGCGGTGACACAGCATAGATGAATTCCTTCACCTTTCCCTGAGAGCAGACGACGACACGAATCTGACAGGTGCAGCTGATGTCAAAACACAAATGAAGCGTGCAGACTGCATTTATTATTCAAACATCTTTTTAACCACACACAGGATTGTTTTTTTCATTTTTGCCACTGATTTTCAACAGTTCTCTGCTTGCTGAGGAGAGGTGTGGTGGAATGATGGCAACACTGATGCATTGCAATGAAAACTTTATGCAACGAGCACAGCTTTTACATGAGAAAAAAGAAAACACTCTTTCATTTATTTAGTGTCATTCATGCATACATGTGCACTAATGTTATTAAATGTAGCAAATCGTTTAATAAGGTGTTCATTACTATTAAAGACCAAATAAATGTTTGCAGTGTACTCTTTCCTAACAAATGCAGAGTTGCAGCCTGACCAAAAGTTTTTTTTTTTTTGTGTGTGTGTGTGTAGACTTTGGAGATAATTCAAGATTTCCTTTCGTGGAATTTATACATACTTTTGTTGTCATCACCTGCGTTTGACTATGAAATTGTGCAAATTGGATTAACGATCATAAATTTGCCTAGTGGAAACATGCAAGTTTAAAAAATAACTTGCGTTTATCGTTTATCGCTCCATGGCCTAAATAGAATGCCGACCTCTTCTTTGACAGATGATGAGTGCTAGTGTCGTGGAAGAAATCTGAATGCATCTGCTGTAAATCAAAGTATTGTTCACATGTTTTTGACTGACTGATTGAGTGCCTTTGTGTTTATTTGTATAATTTAATGGAAACAGTGTCATTGCCAAATTGTGTTTTTTTTAACATTTCTAGAATTTTAATAAAGTTCTACCCATATGTGTAATGGCAACACAGCTACTGTCTATGTACAACTAAATCCTGTAAGCATCAGTTTACAATTTTAAAAAGGAGACAATATCAGAAAATTTTTTCAGGTGTTTTTAGTCGTTTATTACTGTACTGTGACACTTTTAGATGAGTGTTATAGGTTGAATTTCACTTATTTGTAACATATTATCTGAAAAATAAATAAAAATGTAACTTAAGAGTCAAATGATATTTTTGATGGTTTTAAAGCCTGTATTTCAGATCAGGTGGAATTATTTCAGACTCTGATCATCTTTTGATCTAATTTAAAGCGTTCCCAGTGATCTTTTCATTATGACGATGCCGTTTTAGGCAAAATCAAAAAACCTGTGCGTACATGTAGTCATCTCAGAATAAATTAGAATGGAGCGGAGCAGGGTGCTTACCCAGGGTAATTTGACAAATATAATATTTTTTCGAATGCCATTTTTGTTTATGCACCTGGTTATCAGCAATTTGAATAAAGCAATATTTAGAAATGTCATTTTAATCCTAATTTTCTTTCTATATGTCCTCCATCATCAGAAAAAAGCAAAAAAAAAAATACACCAAAAACACAATTTACATCAGTGTGTCTTTAAATTTGCCTTTTCTCAAAAATCTTTCGAAACTATAGTAACTGTTTAATAATGCCCACATGTCAATGTAAAAGCCCATATATTTCTATTTTTGTCAACACAGTTTTTTTCTTCTAAAATGTATATATGGAACCTGCAACTTTTTTAAGTGCATTAACCTATTCATGTTGAATCTATTTTTTTAATGTATACTCTGTTATTTTATTTTACATAAAATATTTTATGTAAAATACTTAACTATATCTTTGTGTTTTGCCTGGCCAAAGGCTTATCAAGAACCTAAATGGTTAAAGTTATCAGTACTTAAGGAAAAATAAATCACATTTTGGACCTTTGTCTAACACAGAAGGAAAGCTTTGTGTTCATGAAACATTAGCAGAATAGTCGGTGCACAAAAAAATATACATTTAGATGACTTATTCTGCTTGCATCATTAGAAAATCTTCATAAATAGCCACCAGTGAATCCAAAACCATAAATGTATTAAAATGCATCAGTGTGGAAAATCATTCATCTTTTTGTTTGTGCGTTATGAGATAGTCCTTTGGGATTTCAGAGGAAGTTGGTTTGAAAAGAACTAAGGTGACAGGTTCTGTGAGCTTCGGGCCAAATCTGCTGAGGTTTGAGCCTGTTGAACCTAAAGTGTGGAAAGTGCCTTTAAAAGTTCACCATACAAACACCGACACACATCTGCAGTCTTCAGCTTCTATCAAGGAATATTGGGTGTCTTAAAACAATAAAAATGTGCAGTACTCAAGTTTTTATTTACCCCCAAAAAATAAGAGTCTATTTTTTTACTGACTTTTCTCCACCTTTGCTTCCTTTTCTCTGATTCCAGGCCTTTGATGCATTCATCTACATCTTCTTTGCATTGGAGATGGTAATAAAAATGGTGGCTCTTGGGATTTTTGGCCGTCGCTGCTACCTGGGAGACACATGGAACAGATTGGACTTCTTCATTGTCATGGCAGGGTAAGCATGATCCACGTCAGTCACTTCAATCTTTTTGACCTCTATTTCATGTTTAGAATGACCTTGTAGTGGCATAAAATACCAGGAAATCTTCAACTGATGTGAAACTAACTGCAGGAAGAATTATTTAAGACAAGGCATAAAAAGATGTGTTAAAAATCCCATTTATATTGTTTAATTGTTTTCAATGAAAAACACTAATTTCCCTAAAAGATGCTTTTGATTTCTTTATAAGTAACAACAACACTTTTACAACTATTTTAAATACTGTACACCAGTGTACTGGTTTGATTGACAGGGTATACAAGTTTGAAGAAGTATTGGTTGTTGCATAATCATAGCTATTCCTGCAGTTCCCATCGCTGTTCTCATGGGAGACTAACGCATGGGCACGCGCGCACATGAGAAGCAAACACATCTGTTCAAACACCTGCTACAGCCAATGAGGAATGAGCCAATCAGACATGGGTGATAAAGCATGCCTACATGAATGCATTAAAGCCTTTTTGTGGGAACCTATCAGTGGACGCAACCTGAAAGGGAACTCCTTTTAACCTAAATAGCAACTACATTGTAGTACAAAGACTGTAAGAGTGAGGTTAGGTATTCTCCAGAGTAAGGTTAGAGTAAGGATTAGTGTTTTATGAGCAGACGTAGAGGTCACGTCCTCTGAGATGTGTGCGAGGGGGTTTGTGGGAGAGGAAGATGGGGAGATGGATAGGAATATGGGCTGGAATAATAGCAGAAAACTAAGAGCTGCAGACTTTCCAGGCGAGGTGAAGGGACATTCATCTTCATTTAAGTGGAATCAGTTTATCCCTAGTGGATGTGTGGAGTTTCTCTCTTTGGCTGTTTGTTTGTGTTGCACAGCAGTGCTATAAGGGTCTCACTGTCTGTCAGCTTATACCTTTAGAGTCAAGTTAATATTCATGTGTGTTGATGTGAACACCTCTGTCTTTGTTGTTCTGTTTGCAGCATATATTAAATTAGTGTCTTGGTTAATCACAGAGGACAGCCTGTAGTGCCAGGTCAAATAGCAGCTGATAATCTGGTATGAGCTCCTTGTCTGTTACCCTCCTCCTCAAAACGCCTCCCACTCTTCCCTTCTTCTTCATGTGTCAAGCTCACTCAGTCTGTCGCCCAAAGATGCAGCCGAAGTCTCTCTTTAGTTATCTCCTCTTTAGTTTGGACAAATCCTCTTATAAGTATAAAAACAGAAAAAAACTGCAATATGTACCGCAATATAAGACAAACCTAAAAGCTGTAATTCTTTTTTAAAAAATTACATTAATTCTAGTTGTATTTACTGATGTTGAAGCGATTTTCAGAGGCACACAGCGCTCTGTCAAAATGTCCGTCTGTTTTGTACGAGTTGCAAACAGGGTTGGATGTTGTAAATGCACCAATGCGGTTAAAGTGTAGATGTGTCGGGCTGTGTTGTTTTACTGTTACTAAGAAGGTACTAAGAAGCGTAGTCACCGTAACTTTTGTTTTAAGGGTATAAGTCTGTTTTATTTACATAAAACAGGATTGCAAACAAGATTGGGTGTTGTTGTGAACACGCTACGTGGACCAATGTCGGAATTTTTACATGGTACTAACAATGTTGGTAGTTACCGTAGTCACAGTAATATTTGTTTTAGTGTTATTCATCTGTTTATTTACATGCTGCATACAACTTTAGGAGTTACTTATTGTGAATGTGCAAACGCGGCTAATTATTGTAATGTGGCTAACGTGTCGTGTCCAACAAACATGTTCAATTGTTAGAGTGCATGCAGTCAAGAAAGTCTCACTGACTTATCTCTGACACTTTTTTCACTCTATAGTCTATTTTCAAAAATAGACAATAGTGCGAAACGGTACATGAGCTGAAATTATTCTGAGCTGTATGCTTTGTCGGATCAGACAAGTCAAAATTTCTCAGTTTCTTTTTACATGTTGTATTTTTTTACGTAGCAAAGCATCATCAGTTGTAAAGAAACAGGCTTGAGGTGTGCACAAGAATACGCGCTTCCACCTAGTCATGCAGACTCGTGCTGCACTCAAAATAACACGTATGAAGGACCCACAGCCATTCAGACACATTTTTAAAATCTCATCTGTACAAGATGGTGGCCCTGAGGTGCAAATCACGCAACGCTAAAACATAATAAAGATCACGACAATTAAAAAAAGCCTAACAAATAATAAAAAAGTTGACATCTTATAACAAAACAAAATTTCAGAAACCATAATGTAACTCCAAAAAAACTAAACAAAACTTTAAATGAAACAAAATAAAAAGGAAACGTTTTGGGAAGAAAAATGTGTATGCTTTTTGTTGTGTTCTTGTAGTGATCTGTAATATGTTTTTGCGTTGAGTGACTTATTGATTTGTACTTCAGGGTCGTAATGGACCCATCAAGCAGCGGAAGCAAATCTGGAGAACTTCACATGTGAGGGATGTTTCAGTTGCTTTTTTTGGACTTGTTCAGTCTCAGTCTCCCAGGTGCCCGATTTAAACTCAACTTGGGATGTTTTTTTTGTTTTGTTTTTAAAGCATGATGTACTAGAATCACCTGTGCCAGTCTGAAACGCCTGTTCTTCTTTCTGCTTTGACATTTTCATCAAGGCGCTTTGTGGCATTTCTGCACCTTCAGTGGAGGCAGGGAAAGAAAATTGGTCTGCAGCGTTCCTCTACATCATTGCAAAAATGGATTCTTTCAACCATAGGACCCATGAGCTTTTAGGACAATAGATATGAAACTGTTGATGCATGTGAGAAAATAGATTTCACCTCCAGGTTTGATCCAGGTGTTACATGTCTCTACTACATGAATAAATTGCTTTTGGGTTTGAAAGGTTTTGTGTTGACTAAGGATTTGTTCAAACCTTGTTGCACAAGCTAATCCTGCTTGAACATGAGCTTGGCAGTTAATATATCAATGACCCTGCACTGCTTGAAGGGCAGATTCCTGTGGGATCGATAAAGTGTCACATTATAGTAAATGACATGGTTCATAAGTGTTTCTATGCAAGAAACAAAGAGCTGAGCTCATTCTTCCAAAGCCAGTTGAAGAGCTCTGGGTGTTATTAGCTTTTGATGCAGTGGGTTGGCATGGCACTGTCTCGACACCACTGATGCCCAGGGCTGTAAAAAGGCGTTCACACACATTGTACACGCTTGATGCTTCCAGCATAATGCACAATATTTACTTGCACAAACACTCATACGCTGTTCATTCATTTGCTGTACAAAAAAAGCGAAGCCCTTTCAGTCACTTGAGCTTTCTCTGCGTTTTTGATTGCAGCTGTGTGTACCAGTGAGGCTGACACACTGCTTTCACATGAGGAAAACAATAGCTTCTCCTCTGTGAAAGTGGTTTGGGGGCACAAACAGCCTAGCCACTCTATGGAATTGACTTGCTAACTGATGCCAAGACTAAGACATAGCAACCTGCAGGCAACACTTTGGGGCCTTATTTGCTAAAAGTTAGCAGTGTCAAAAATGTAAATTATAAAAAGAAAAAATCCATTTAGCAAAATTTTGAATTGGCCATCTGCTTTAGAAATCGACCAGTCTCAGATCTTAAATCAGACAATCATTTATAATTGGGCAGTCATGGTGCTGAGAGAAGTTGACTTTGGAATGGAAGATCATGGGTTCAGTACCTGCCTTGCCCGACAATGTGTCAAAGTGTCCTAAGGCAAAATACAAAACCCCACATTTTTCTAGGTGTTTGGCAGTGGAGCCCCCATCAGTATGTGAATGTGGGACTGTGCCTGTAAAGGCTGATTTTCACCCATAAATCATGTTATTTTATTTTTAAGGTGATGTGCCCACGTGGTAATGGAAGCTAACACCACAGATAAAGTTTAATTTTAGAAGTACAAAAACATAATATAATTTATGACACAATATATGCATTTTACAAGGACTCAGTGAGGAAGGAGAGGGCATGGGGTTGATTGCTCAAGTTTCAGATGAACGTAGAGAGCTGGATAAGTTACTCAATACAGGGGTGACAGGACAAACCACTCTTCTGGGAGCCAAGGGGGTGGGGAGACCGACTCCAGACACAATAGAGACAATGTAAACTGACGGTCGTGAGTGCACGGAGATGCATCACAGATGGACCAGTATATGTACGGGGTAATGTGGGTTGTGCCTTCTAAAGCGCTATATAAGTATGCACCATACACGGTTCCGAACCAGAGGAGACAGATCCTTCCGGGCTGTTGCTCTCATGTGTGTGTGTGTAGATATAGATAGACAGACAGACAGACAGACAGACAGACAGACAGACAAGCACCTTGTGACTTTTGTCTGTGAAAGGTGCTATACAAATAAAATGTTACTTACTTACACCGTATGCCATTCAAGTGTAAAATATTTCAGACATGAAGCTCATTTGACATTTTCTTCTCATTCAGGATGGTGGAGTACTCTTTGGACCTGCAGAACATCAATCTGTCAGCCATTCGGACAGTACGGGTTCTTCGGCCATTGAAAGCCATCAACAGAGTACCAAGTGAGAACCGTTAAAGTTTGTCATGAATGGTCGGGAGTGAAAATCATTTATCCTATCCTTATCTTGCAGTCTCTTTGTATATTTTAGTCAGGCTGTCAGTCCATATCAAATACAAATGCTTCCACATGAAAATTCATGCACCTTCTCCCAGTGGGCATCATTAAACTTTTAGCTTGTGTTTAACCGTACAGTCAGCTCATGGCTGTGTAGGATTTACAAACCTTAATTTCATGCTGCTTCATTTCTGAGTGTGTGACCCCGTTCTTCTCATTTGCAACTCATCTACAGTTCCTGGACAAACTGTCTTAAAGCTCTTTCATGGTAGCGCAGGGTTTTCCATTTGCGATAACCTCAGTCTGTACTAAGTGAAGGATTGTGGGTACTCAACTCAAAAAGTTTACACTCAGTCCTCTGACGTTATCAAGTTAAATTCATTTATTTGTGCTGCATGTAGTCTTACTCCCACATATTAACAATTGTAAACATTCAGTTGATCCAAGATTTGTAGTTTGAATGTTTGAGGAATTTTTAGTACTCACACAGATTTAGAAAAAGAAGACATGACCTGACAGGAATGGCTTTATGGACAATGGTAGATAAGATCTACTAATATGAACTGTGAAAGAAACAAAACATTTAGAAAATACATGTAAAGTGTACATCCTTTAAAGTTCATTGAACATGTTGATGTCTGCCTGTAACAAAGACACAAGCATAAAATTAACTCCATATAAAAAGCTAACATGAAAGCAAAAGCAAAGATGCCAACATTTCAGTTTTTTAGTATAGAGTTTGTTCAAAAACCTTTGTTTTCTTTCATTTTTACACAATTATTAAACAACAAAAATGTGCAGCAATTAAAGTTTTCATTTCTGTGTTTGATGAATGTCTCAGTAAAGGAGTTTTCTCCATTGTATCCTACAATTTACTTGCTTAGACATCAAACCACGGCTCTCTGAATTTTGAATTTTTTGCTTTCATCATACGACCACAGTCAGAGCACAATATTAGGAAATGATCACTTACTTGCTTTTTAACTCCATATGAACAACCAAAGTACTTGGGACAATATTAGGGGTATAGTAAAACCTTATTATTTAATCCAGTAACCCACACATAATGATAAATACTACTTAAAAATGCAATTTTTGTAGTTCTTAGTAAAAATTTAGTAATGTTAAGTAATTAACTAGTTAGTTTTATTTAAAAAAATCTTTCAATTAAATTTTTAATAGTGCCATTTAATGCATAGTATCAGTTTTTAATACTTATTTCATGTTTAATGAATGCTTAAGAACGCACTAGTTAACATTATTTAAGGGACCTCTATGTAAAGGGTTACTTCTTTATTTTATTTGGTTTTCTGTGGCTTCTGGATCAGTTAAACTGCAAAAACAGCTGATCTCCTTTCATTTCACACACTCCCGTCACGCAGCACTGAAACAGACGTCTGCTCCAACGTTTGAAGCATCTGGAGCAGAAGCACAAGAAAATGTCTGATTGGAAACTGTTAGAGTCTGCAGGATGTTTTGGGGACTAAAGAGCTAGTTATACAACAAGGGCACTCATGTGAATTTATGCAGCAGAGCACAAATCTTCATAAAAACCCGTTTGTCAGCATATGCATAATGGATGTACAGTAGCTGTGAGCATAAAGAATAGATGTAAGTAGTTTAGAGGTGAGGCCTCCTTCAGGGCCATTACTTTAGAACTGTCATTGCTGCTGCAGGTTATCAGTGACTTTAGTGTAACAAGTGTGTGGCAGCCCGATTCTGTCCCCTTTGTGTGACCCCATTACTGTTGAAGAAACAAGGGGGCTAAAGCTATTTATTCTTTTAGTTGAATCGGTGCTCACGGATACAAAGCAGCATGAGCACATGCTGACACCCTCACACACCTCAATTTGTTACACCCCAACAAAGTGGCTAATATTAGGCCAGAGTGTGTTTGCTTTCAGCTTTTTTTTTTTATATGAAGCTGGTTTGGTGTCCAGAAAGTGGTGATATAACATTAGGGGAAAAGATAGCATTAGCAATCCTAACAGAGATAACGTTTTTTTTTTTTTTCTATCTTGTGACAGCCACAAGCATTTTATATATTATTATACATTATTAAAAAAAAGAGACAATCTTCTTTAGTCAGCATGAGAAAACACAAATGAAAGAAGGAAAAAAGGCAAAAGGCAGAAAAATACACTTTATTTGAACAGCTAGAAAGGAAAAAGAAAGACATAAAAAGAACCAGAATTAAGATGTGTTTTGATCACGTTAATCACATTTTATTTACTTTCCCTTTTCCTATCGTTGAAGCTGTGTTTGACTACACCATTTTTTTTTATGTGAACTTTATTCCTGCTTCTAACGCTCGTTGTTTTTTGGTGCACCCTTGGGCACCATTTCATTATCTCACTCTTTGTGTGCCTCCATCCATCTCTGGTCCTCTTCAGCCAATTAGGGTAAATGGCGAAGTGGCCTAATGACAGGACCCTCTGGGAACAAATACATTAAGACTTGCCTCTAACTTCGACATACAAATAGTAGCAACAGCTGAAATGAACATTTTATATATAAGCAGTGCTGCTTTTGAAAATTGTGACATTTTATACTAGCAAAGACTGGCTTTGACCTGGCCTGAAAAAATATTAATGATATCCAATACACCAACTTAAGTTTATCTGTGTTCTGTCACTCCACTTGGTTTCTGCGGTCATGCTGTGGAGAACCGAAACTTAGAAAAAGTGGAGGGTTACTGACAAAAACTCAAAAAAATCATATTAAATAAATTGAACTGAACCGGAGAAGAAAATCTCACCCAAGTGGCTATCCTCTCAGATGGCCCGGCCACCTCCCAAATGTAGAGAAGGAGCATCTCCACTTTGAGCTCCTCTCGCCCGATTGAGCTTCATGTCCTATCTCTAATGGAGAGCCCAGCCACCATGTGAGAGAGGTTTATTTCTGCCGCCTGTTGCTGTGAACCCGTTTGTTCATAACCCTACATACAAGCTTATAGCTGTAGGTGAATGTAGGAGGCTAAACCGAAGCCTTGCTTCTTATCTGGACTCTCCCCTACCACATCTCACCGGTGCAAAGTCTAAATTACACTGCTTTAAATCTCGTGCTCCATCCTTCAGTTGCCTGTGAACAAACCACAGCCTTAAGGAGATTTAGACTGCGTTTTTCATTCCTGTCTCTTGACAGTTTTCTGCAAAACCCTGCAGCGTGTGCCGGGGTCATGGCTTAATGAAGCCAAAAAGAACCTCACCATCTGCAAAGAGCAAAGATTCAAATCCCTCTAACACTTTGCAGCAGTAGGAAAACATTTCTGTCAAGAAGGCCCAGAGAGGAAAATTCTGAGAAATGTTGTTACTCTATGCCACTTGTTGATTATGATAAAAAAAAAGATCAAGCTTATGACAATTTGTCCTAAAGCCCCACTCCAATCATCTTGCAAACTATTGTAAAAACATTCCCAGTTATGCAACTTTTAGCCAAGATAAAAAAAGAAAACTGTGTCATTTACTAGGACATAGTTTCTGCAGAGCGGCACAAAATCATTAGACCTTTGTCTCTGAGTTGTGGGTGGGACTTTTAGCGTGGAGAAAACCTACCCTCATTTCCCATAATCCATCTGTTTACACACTCTCCTGCTATCTTACATCCCCATTGACTTATAAAGAAAACTGGACTGTGTGACCCCTCCCCCCTTGTGTTCCAACTAGGAAGTACCCTCTGGCTCCCAAAACCCAAATACTATAGACTTTCAACGGAAAGTTTGGGCTAACAGCAAGCTTACTCCTGACTGGTGACAGTAGCTGCCATAGAAACGCTGACTCAGACTAGGGATGTAAGGGAAAATCATTTTGGCAATGTATCGTGATATTTCATTTGGCAATACTTGTATCGATTTAAAATGCTGTCAAGACAACATTTATTTAATTATTTATGAGCGTCCTTCAGCATCTGACTCTTGCTTTCCACTTAAACCCCCAACTGCTAGTTGGAAAAAGAGTACACTGAGCCTCTTTGAAGCAGGGCAGAATGTCCACAATCACACACCCATTCACTCTCACACTTACACCTATGGACAATTTAGAGTTGCCAATTAATCTATGAAGCATATTTTTGGACGATGGGAGGAAGCCGGAGAAAACCCACGCATACACGGGGAGAACATGCAAACTCCACGCAGAAAGGTCCCCCATTGATGTTGTGTTTTTCATGTCTTGAACCGGGGGCCTTCTTGCTGTGAGACAAAAGCGCTAACCACTGCGCCACCGTGCTGCCCAAGTAAAAGAAATAAAAATAAATAGATAAAACCAAAAAATAAACTTTTTTATTTTTATTTTATTTTTTTAAGTTAAAAAAAATGAAAAAAAATAAATAAATAAAAAACAAGGAAACTCAGCTTGTGTTGATTGCTACATGTTCAGTCAGCCTCACAGTTTTTGTTGTTATGAGACATGTGCTACTTAGTTTTTGCTTGGGATGGGTACCAAACCAAAACTCTGAGCCACGTTGCTGCCAGTACCATATAACAGTGTGGCTTGTGGTGCTTTGGAGTGGGCCCCAAATTAGAACAAATGACACTTGAATTGTATTATGATACATATCAAATAGCACAATTTGGCCAATACACTCCCCCAACTCAGACCAATCACTGCTTTCTAACCTTATCTGGCTCCAGTGGAGACTGGATTGATTGGAGCCGTAAGTACGCTGTTT
The DNA here is from genome assembly GCA_023969325.1 of Oryzias curvinotus. Lineage (NCBI taxonomy): Eukaryota > Metazoa > Chordata > Actinopteri > Beloniformes > Adrianichthyidae > Oryzias > Oryzias curvinotus. The sequence goes on along the minus strand of CM043713.1, from coordinate 13,947,847 downwards.
TCTATAGGTGACGTCATACTCAATTGTGCTCAGTTATGCAGTCAATGTTACTGCCCTCACCACCCCAAGTTAACATTACCAGTGCATCCAAGATTTTGAGCAATATTGGAGCTATCTAGCTGTACGATTTTGAGCCAGATACCAGCTCAGACGAGGAAAACGTAGACTGTCATGGATCTATTTCTCTGCAAGTGGATGCATCGAAATGGAGCGGAGCAGGGAGCTTGTGGCCCATCGGTTGTAGCTACAGCTACAAGCTTTTTTCAACAGTATTTTTCGTCTGCTCCTGATTCACAACAATTTGAATAAAGACATACTCAGAAATGTAGTTTTAAGCTTCATTTTCTTAATACATGTCTTCAATCATTAGAAAAATGGCACAAGAACATGATAAAAAACACCAAAGTCACAATTGTCATGGGAGTGGGTCTTTAACCTTTGTGTTATCCTATGGGGTCCAGATGACCCGATCCTTACATTGATGTGTTATTCCTACCAAAGATGGATAAAGGTGAAGAGGATTTCATGTAATCCATGGACACCAGTGAAGATCACATATCATTGAAGAAAAAAGGTTTAGCGCACTGTCTTGTGGGGTCCAGATGACCCCACTCCCAATGTTAACGTGCCTAGGATAACACAAGGGTTACACTGTTTCTACCCGTTCTACTGCAGGCATTGTCTGTTGTTATGTATGTCTGGGGAAGGTGAGCAGCAGCGTTGAACTTCATCATTTCTTCATATCTGGTGCTCGTTCTGCTAGCAGTTGTGACACATTTACAAACTGTTAAGTAGATCAGTAAGGTCAACAGTGCTCTTAAGGATCGCTCACACAAAAAAAGATGACATGTTCACACTTTTATAGTCATACTCTTACTGGCACTATAGCAAAACACCTCTTTCAGGTGTCACCCCTGCTCCATCATTAGTCCAATCAGCTGTCATTATTTCCCAGTAATCACAGTCTCAATGTGGCATCACAGCAAGGGAATAAGGGGTCATGGCTTTTTTGTCAGAGCTCACTTGTGTTTACGCAATTAGGCTCCATTTGTTTAGAAACCCGACCCCTTGTAGTCTGATTACACATCTGTGTCACTACCGCAGTAACTTTAAACTGGCAGAACTTTCTCACAGAGATGTTAGTCTTTTCATCTGCTCTGTCTCTGTGTGCTTAAAGACCCACTCCGATGAAAATTGTGTTTGTAGCATGTTCTGGTGGCAGTTCTTGATGCATTTCTGAGTATCTATTTATTCAACTTGTTGCATATAAAACTCTGGACACTGAAACATTTATGACTACAGCTTATGTTTCTGGATACCTATGAGAAGATGACGTTAGAAACTTGACTAGATTTTTGGGATCACTTAAAAAGAATAAAACATAAAGTTAAAATACTGATCTAGCTTCATATTACAACTGTGTCTTCCAGCAAGTCGATAGCTCAAAACTGAAGTTGATCTAACAACTTTTAAAGGATGTCAGACTCATCAGCTGACTTCAGGTCTTCAGGGTCCAGGTCTGTGTTTGTGGAGGAAGCCTGAGGTTGATGTCCACTCTCTGAAACCATCAAACCATCTGTGATTGATCTAAAACTATTTGTCATGGAGGACAGAGCCAAGATCCCTCAACAGATTCAGCATGTTCCAGTTCTCCTTTTTTCGTTTCTTTCTTTTTTTCTCAGGAGTTGTGCACTTCTCATCTCCTGTCAGATGGTGAATCATAGAAAAACATCTTGCATGAATTTCATTTTGAGATCAGGCAACAAGAATCTTTTACTGTACTTTTCACTTAAAATGTAATTATTGGTGTTTGTTGTTGATTTACCAAGAGCTCTGACTGAAAGGTGTCCTAAAATCCACAGGTATGCGGATCCTGGTGAATCTGTTGCTGGATACTCTACCCATGCTGGGCAATGTGCTGCTGCTCTGCTTTTTTGTTTTCTTCATTTTCGGCATCATCGGTGTGCAGCTGTGGGCGGGGCTACTGAGGAACCGTTGTTACCCCAAGGAGAACTTTACCCTGTGAGTAACAAAACTAACACTTCTGTCACCGATCTGCCATGTGTAGCTTCTACACGATTTTCTTTCCATCTGTGCTATAAGCTACAACTGTAACAGCTGTTTTTCCCATATTGCAAGCGGGCCTCCAGTATCGTGTGTCCATATTTATGACCCTACATTAGAGGATCAGCTGCTGCGTCTGTGCGCGTGACAGGCATTCACTGGTGTTCAATGGGGTTTTATTACATTCTCTCAGTTTCCGTTTTATGCTTGCATCAGCTCACTTGAAAGACATCTGTGATGTGAATTTGTGTGTTGCGATATGTAAATAAGCCACACATATTCCCCAGCACCTTCCTGTGATTCTTCCTGTGATATTTTTGTTTGTGCTGACGCAGCCGGCCCTAATGGCAGATCTAATAACCACATAAAAGGGGACATATGTCCACCAGCAAGCCCTGATTTGTGCCTCACTTAAACACACCAGAAGGTTTATAAATCACCAGCTTCACATCAGGGATAGTTTGGGTTTTGTTTTTAGTCCTACATTTATTTTTTATATTAAAAGTGGAAATTTGTCTCTTAAAATTTTGTCACCCCCCCCCACCCAAAAAAAACCAACATAAAAAACAATTCAATCTTTACAGATTTATTATTTTAGACCAGCTTTTCCTTAAAACTGTCCATAAAAAACATTTTTTTTTTATCTTACATTTAATGCTCTAGAGGTCTGGGTGCTTGATTAGAAGGCTGTGAGTTGGATTTCCGAGGCTCCTACACTACATAAAAGCATCTTTGAAGGGCTATTATGGAGGCGTATGGTTCTAATAGAGTGAAGTGTTTGACATCCCCTTTAGAATTAATACAGAATACTTTACATCCTTACTTTTTACATTTCAGAGTTTAAAAAACAATAAAAGAAACCAAAAAAGGGGATTGTTATCATGAACCTTGTCATAGATGTTTTATCAGCTCAAAGAACAAGAAAGTAAAGTAGATTTCACCACTCCTGCCTTCTAACCTTACACAAAGTTCATTATAACTCTCAGGGTCCTTTGGGGAAAACATAAATCTAACACTAGAACTCCAGAGGCAGTCATAAATAGGTTAAAAATTACCTATAGATCGATAAAACACTGACTTGTCCTAAATGTGTGTATATTTTATTCTAAAAGCCATGTCACACAGCCACTATGTACATTTTGTATAAAAAAGTGAGAAAATGTGTGGCCTTTACAAGAAATCTTAACAGATGTATTAGAAATAAATCATGTTGAAACCTCTGAAGAAGTATGAATAAACTACGCAAAGAACACATAAATAAACATAGACCATGAACCGCGCGTGATTAACGCGCTGTTTATATGCAATTCATTGATAATTAGTGTGTCAATTACATAATTTGAACGTGTTATGTGTGCCGTATATATGATATAAAAGTTATTCAGTGGTTCTACATGCGTGAAAAGTCCCTTTGACATATGTGAAACGGTTGTGGAAAGCCACAAGTTTGCGTATGCATCTAACAAAAATCATGAAGGGTCGCATAAAATTTACATAATAATTGCATTTAAACCACGTTAAATACCCATAAATTGGATAATAATCAACCCACCAAAAAATTAGAGTAGCTCAAAACCGAATTCCCTTTAAGACCCGTTGGCCGAAACCCTTGACAGACATTTGTGAACATCAACGAATGACCAGCGCAAGACACACGTATGAATTATGTATATCATGCATGTGTTATGAAACATCAAAATGTCACAAAATGTGTGTAGTGGCTTTGTGAATTGGCCTTGTTTTACTTTAACTTTATCGTGAAAATTTCAAAACACAAAAGAGATCAGAGTATTACTACCTTAAATGAGCTGACTCCATGCTTTATACAGAGGGTGTCATATTTCACTGTTCGCCATATTTCTGTCTCCTGCTCCGTTGTCTTCTTGTTGAAGCCAAAACCTTGTCATAGCTTTGATTTAAACCCAAGAGAGACAAAAATAACAAAGTAGATAAAATGAATATTCCAAGAAAATAAAACTAATTAGGTTTACTGTTTTGGTGACAGAACACTCAATTATCATTATTGTAATTTTGTTTCCTGATGTGTTTTTACCTATTCTCCCAAATACTCTAAGATCTTTTTAATTAAATTCAAAAAATGTCCAAGCAGTCAAATAAATGCCATGGTCATTCCATTGACTGTATAAGACAGCTGGACTGAGTGACCCCTTACCCATGGCGTTCCAAAAAGGAATTACCCCCTGGCTGCAAGATGCCAAAATCCCACAAGACTATAGAGAACTAAACAGCTATTACTCAGTCATTCTATTTGTTAGAATAATATCTGTGGCTCTGATACCTTTTTTGCTTATCCTATTTCTTTTCATGATAATAATTCTTTATTTCAAGTTATTCAAGGTAAAAACTGGCCAATCAGATGCCTCAATAAAAGGATGTGGTGCCCCGCAGCCCCCACCTCGTGTGTTCAAAATGTTTGATTGACAGATTCCCCCCTAGCCCGCTTTCACTTGTAGGGCTGTGGGCTTCCAACAAGCTCACTCCGGACCGGTGACAGTGGTTGCCATAGAAGCGCCGAAATGATGTACCTGGAAATGATGTTTTCCATATGACATAAAAATAATTTAATTTTGTTATATTGTATGTATTTACAGTGGTAGTTATTATTGATTATATTATTGATACATAATTTTTTATAGTTTTGTGTTATCTTTTTTATTTTATTTTGATTTATATGGAAGCTATTGCATATAAAGAAAGTTACCCCAACCATATGGAGGCACTTTACAATACGTCCATGTGCTAGTCCCAAGTCTGTGTTAGTTCAGGAAGGTAGCTGTGGAGAAGCTAAATGACATACAGTGGTTCACTATGGTGACCCCTGAAGGGAAAAGCCAAAAGGGAATACAAACATTTCTCAGAGTTTTTCAGATTTTTCTTAATTCATTTAAATTGAAGTAATCAAAAAATCTGCTTATTTTCTCAAGCTTTACTCAAGTTTATAGAACTGCTAATAGTCTGGCAATGATCAATAAGTCTGTCAAGTAATGAGAAGATTGAATAAGACTTTGTTGTTGATCATTGTTCAAAATCCTACTAAACCTGACTGCATTGAATGCTGCCTGCAGAAACACAAATCTGCATCATTTGGTCAGTTTTATAAAAGTCTGTGTTCCAAATTGCATGAATTATGATTTATTTTATTATTATTATTTTATCTAGGCCAGTTTGAAATGCAACCTCGGTTTTTTTTCTAGCATTTAACATATTCCAGAAACACACAAAACACTCAAATGTTGTTTAAAAATATATACATTATGAGATCTTAAGCAATCTATCACATAAATAATTTGTTTCAAACATTCTAAATGTCTAAAACAAATTGCAAAATTGTGAAATTAGAAAAAAAAAACAACCACCACAAAAAATAGCCCTTGAAAAATTGTGTTTACTTTGCCGATTAACCCCAAAACATTTTAACAGAAAGCATGAAACCTGCAAACTCTGCATTTGAAGCGGCGCTGCTTGTCTGCCCTCCTCATTCTTACCTTGATCCTCCCTCTCCGTGCTGCTCTCCATGGCAGGTGTTTGCTCAGTGTGATGCCAGCTTCTGCTGTGCCATGCTGTGCTGTGCCAAGTCACCCACAGATAGGCAACAACCTTTATTCATGTTCCACTACTCTGTCCGCTTGTCTCTTTTTGAAGATCCAATCTTGCTACAATATCGTCCTATTCACATATATTTGGTGATTTTTGCTCCAAAAATGTAATGTTAATATAAAAAGAGAATCTGTAAGATGACTATGGGGCAGTTTTTTAGTTTTTATCTTTTATTTTCTACATATGCTTTTTTAAAATGCCTTTTAAAAGAAAGAGTCAGTGCTTTAAATGCTGCATGAATATAAAAAAGGAAGAATTCGCACAATAAAAACACTGGTGACCCTGAATGTGTGTTCAGTAATAGGGCTGCAGGGGTTTTGCATTTCTTTTGAACCATACCATCACTCACTCATGGTTGAGTTTTGGAATTTCAACTTTCTTAGACCTTATTTGTTGTGATTTTTACATTTGCTTCTTTATTTGTGCCGCTTTAATATATAGGATTTATTTTTGCAGCTTTTCCTGTATTTTTTTTAAATGTAACTACTCCTTCCACTCCTTTGTTTCTTAGATTATGTGTAAAAAGTTACACATATATTTCACATATTTGTAAAAAGTGTCCTCAAAAAGCTGCCCCAGCGGCATCCATGTGCATGAAAGACATTCAAACATGAAGAATATGGAAATGCTCATTGCAGAGCTCTTCTTTGGATAACTTCTTGGCACTCATTAAAATCCTACATCTCCGAACGCCGTGCAGCTGAGAAGGTTGATGTTCTATGATTATCTCTGGCTGTCACACTTCTTGTTAAATGAGGTCCATGTGTTCAACAAGGCAGCGAGACCCGTCCCAGAGCTGTCTGACTTCCAGATGACAAAACCTGCATAAAATAAGGAGCAATTATTGATTTCTGAAGTCTTGAAAAGGAGCTCACACACAATCACATTTATTCTCAAGGTTCAGTTATACCATAAATCCTTTTTATTATAAATTTATGTTTGTTAAAATAATAGCTTGTTTGAAACTTTTTCGTTAAGATTTGTTATTATAAAAGTAAACTAAAAATGAATTTCAATTCTTGAAAATACATAACAAGCAAAATAATTGTGGAACATTTCAGGAGAAACAATCGATAATGCTTAAATAACAAACAATGTTCTTATTTTCATGGTTTTGTGTTCTTGGTTTTAGAATTGTGGCGTTTGTGTTGTTTGCTTTTACGCTTTGTTTTCTTCCTCTTTGTCATGTTTTGTTTCTGTCACATCAGGTTCAGGTTTTTAATTATCCACAGCTGTTTTAATTGAAGTTATTCATCTTCAGTGTATTTAAGTGTCTGCTTTTCAGTTCATCCTTGTCAGATCACGTGTTTTGGAATATTTTATTTTTAATGGATTATTTATTTGTTCCTGTTTATTTAAGTTCCAGTGACTAGCCCAATCACTTACATTTGGGCTCCACCTCCACTGGTTTCTGATACGTCGTATTGTAAGATGTTTTAGAAAGTGTTTGCCCCATTTTCCGTCCTTCTTCTGCCTTGTTTTCATATAAAATGTTGTATCCTTACTCTCCCCTGTGCCTTCTCTGTGTATCTCTTCTTCCCAGTTGTAGCATTTTAGTTGTGCACACATGCTGCATTTTTTGAAAATATTCTTCTCTTCTCTCTTTTTTTCTCTCCTGTGTTTAAAGAAAGTCTTAAGGCAAACTTTTACCAGAATTTTTTTTAATATTATTATTAATTTATTTTTAATTATGCTAATGAATGTCTGTATAAGCAGCTTAATACCACATTACTAATGATTGCTGCAGTTTTAAAACTATTTTACTAAAGAATCTTATTGTAAAGCATTTCTATTTTTTGAAATTCTATTATTAATTTATTGTATTATATATTTGCTATTATATTATTATTTTATATTGTTTTAAGTGTGTTATTTTATATTATACCATTTTTTATTTATCTTAAAATTTTATCGTTTTATTATATCATTATTGTCGTATTTATTTATTTTATTTTATATATATTTAACATTCATTTTTACACATACAGCTATTTTTAAATATATGTGAAACTTCACAGAAGCCCTTTTTTAGGTTAAGAAACATTTTAAAATATATATGTATATATGTGTCCTAATACTCTCAAGTGCCACTCCTAACACTATGTTTAGGAGAAATGGAATCTAAACAAACTATTGTCTGTACTAGGATTATTTGCATTTCTACACTTTCTTTAATGTCTACATTTTTAAATAACCTTTAATCGCTCATTCATTTCCCTGTTTTGCTAAACAGAAATATCAAAGCATGAACATTATTTTTTTTCTCTATATTAGTCTCTAAAACCGACTTTTCTTGACCTCGTTTTCCCCCGCAGCCCTTCAGGCATGACCCTGCCAACTCCGTACTATCAGCCAGAAGAGAATGATGAGCGCCCCTTCATCTGCTCCTTGGCCTCTGATAATGGTATCATGTCATGCTCTGACGTGCCAGCGAGGCGCGAAGGAGGTCGAGTATGCTGCCTGGATAAAGAGGACGCTCTGCACAGGCAGGCTCTGGGTTTGAGTCCCGAACCTCTGAATAATGGCAGCAGTGCTGGTGAAGCGTTAGGTCTGTGCATCAATTGGAACCAGTATTACACCCGGTGCCACACTGGCAACACTAACCCGCACAAAGGAGCCATCAATTTTGACAACATTGTTTATGCCTGGATAGTCATTTTCCAGGTATGTGCCGTCGGTGCCAGAGCAGATAATAGTCGAAGATGAACTATTCTAACCATCAATCTTCCCTGACAGGTGATCACTCTGGAGGGCTGGGTAGAAATTATGTATTATGTGATGGACGCTCACTCTTTCTACAACTTCATCTACTTCATATTACTCATCATTGTAAGTATGGCTTTTATCAATACTAAATATGAATCAAAGCAATGTGTACACAGTGATTAAGTACTGCATCAATGGCCCTATAATAATGAAAACAGCAAATAAAAAAGGGAGGCTAGGAAAAGGTGAGAATAATGAGTACATGTGGGAATTTAAAAGCTATTTTTTGTGTCTGATGCCACATTAAGGAATCCTGGTGGTTGAGAACATGTTCCCAACAACCTGCATTGTGGTCAGCAGGTTCCTTCTCTCTGTGGCCAACCTACTTCTCAAATACAGTGATTTAAAGTGGAGATTGCTTTGAGAAAGTTGATAGTGCCGTGAAAGACTGTCCAGAGTCAATATGTGAAGGGCAGGGAGTTGTATTACTCTGTTCGGTACAGAATTCAATCATTCTAGTTCTCCGTTTTTTCATAGAACCTGCACAGCAAAATAGTTTCTTTTGGGTTACAAATGATTGATACTAGTTCTAAGCCATCGGAATGACAGCCTCCTTCCTAAAAACCAGATGTTTTAGTTACATACATTGGAAATTTAATTACTGGACTTAATTAAATCCTTGAAGTGTTGTAGTGTTTATTGGAGACTGATCCTTTTATTTATTTATTTATTTATTTATGTACATTTTTGGTAAACATGATGTCAGCATAATGCAAGGCAGTGATTGGGGGGCAGAGTCGTCACTCTGAACATGATTTCTTTTTTACTAGCTCATCTTCTCCTTTAAACAGCTGTAGGACTTCCCCAAATCTTTTTTCTTCATCAACCGCAGGTCTTTCTAGCTAAGAAAAAAGCCATTTTCAAGGTTGAGGCAGAATCCGAATTCTTCCCTTTTCCTACATTTATTTGTCCAAGCAGAGCGATATGGAAAAATAATGTCTTCAAATGTGGATGTTACTATCGGTTGATGATGTCATCAGAAGTCGCCAGTCATCTATGTTGGCCTGTAGCTGCCAGCACTCATGCAAATACATTTTTATAACTTTAAAAAGTCATGGAAAAACAAAAACTCAATATTTACATTTAAATGTAAATATTAAATAAAATGTGTTGCTTGTCCGTGCCACAGTGCAACACTGATTATCCATCCTACCAGCGGAGGGATAGCCAGCTTCCTTAAAAAAGAAAAAAGAACACTTCAAACGCCCCCACAATGGGAGCAATAGGGAGGAGCCTGAGGGGTAAGGAAGCTAGAACTCTGCTCAGTACCGTAGAGGTAACAGACTAAGCAGGAGGTACTTTGTTAAAATGGCCTTGTTTTCGGCCAAGATTCTATTTCAAATGTTTTCTAATGTTCTTTTCTTGCAGATAAAAACTTTTCCACAAAAAAATAACTCAGTCCTATGGAGCACAGTTCCATATACTGTTTTATTTTTTCATTAGATAGTAACTATTTTGGTTTATTTTGCGATTTTTGTGCATTTTTGGTAAAGGTGATGTCAGCAGACAGTGACTTGTCACTCTGAGCTTAATAAGTCCTTTCCTAACAGCTCATTTTGCACATCCTTTCTTTTAACAGTTGTGTGACTTCCCAATATATTTTTTCTTGATCAAATTCAAACCTTTTTTATTCTATTCTTTCATTTTATAACTGACAATTAAATGACTTTGTGTCCTCTGAACATCACAGCAGTTTTGCACCTTTGTGCTAAAGCAAAAACATTGAATTGTAATCCACCAAAATTGCGCCCAGAGAAAACATGAGTTGTCCTACAGTTGTAAGATACAAAAGCCCCTTCAATGGTCATTCATCTTTGACAGCTAATAAGAATGAGCTAGCAAAAGTTTCCAGCGTGATTAAAAAAATATGAATAGACATAAATGCAACTTAGATGACACCAAAGCCTGTCTTTGCAATCAGGCTCACCATGTAAATATGTGTTTGTGTACGAATATGTCCCCACATGCGTGTGTGTTTGTTTGCATCCATGCATAATGCAGTGATCATCTGAATGCGTGACATTGGACTGCCCTACCTAATTATGCGTAAAGCTGTCTACTGATCAGTATCACAGAATAGATACTCGCACAGATGCAAGCCTGGAGGGAAATCAAAGCTTCACACACCTGCAGACCTGCTTTGACCCACAGGCCACAGATGGGCACCTCTCCTCCTTTCCCCACCTCCCATCCATGCTCCCTCTTTCTGGTTCTCTGCAAATATTTCTGACTTGCATTCACTCTTGCTTTCACTTTTCCTGGAATCTTTGATCAGATGATGAAAGTCTAAAGGTTGGACTATTGATCTAATCAGTCTTCTGTATGCCAAACACAGAGTGCTCCAATAAAAGCCACTTGAGGAGCCCCAATGATTCCCATGACTGCAAACCAAACAATCAGTCTACATGTACCACTCACAATTAAGCTAATGATTTTGTTTCTACTCTTCACATGCACATTCATAATTCAGTATGACTAACAAAGAAAATAGGAATTTCACATGTAAAAAAATAAATGTGGTAATCTGTATGCATTAGTTCCAGAATAACCAGAAATGTTTTTTTTCCTCAGTACTAACAAAGTATAGGTTTGTTTATTTGTGTATAAGGCCCCTGCACTTGTTAGCATCTTGTTTTAAAATACGCACAATAAGCATGGGATATCGAGAAAAACTCAGTGGAAGTCGTAAACTACGTCTTTGTTTCACTTCACAGATTTTCATGTTAAGGAGGCAGTTATATTGCGGTCAATTTGTGTTTTCCACTTGCACAGTGTGCCTTACCTTTTCAACCCTTTTCAATGTGGGATCGGTTTTAACATTCTGTGGGTATAAAAAGCTGATTTTGTCAGTAAGTCATTCCAAGTTCATCATGCAAACAGCCATGAACACACAATATTGCTTATTGGACGAGCAGTGCCACTGTAGGCAGTCAGATGTTGCAGGTGAACTTCGTGTGTCTCAAAGTGTCATCAGGAAGTAACCCATAGGTCAGTGTTTAATGTTCCAAGTCTGGTTTTGGGCAAAAAAGCAAACCCACCACTTTACCCAAACACAATGTTAAAGTGGAAATGTACCAAATTAAATCTTAAAAAGTAAAATCCTTCATTCAAGGTGCTAAGAATCTCTGATCGGTCCTCCATCCTGCTTATCAGAGGTTTCAAGCACTTTTAGAGTAATTCTGGAGTGAAATTGTTCTGTCTCAGTGTCCAAGAATTCTGTGGTGGCTGTTCGATAACGCTGACACTTACTGCTGAGCTTATCTTGGAGACGCTGCAATGTTCAGAAGACCCTTTTTTTCCAAAGAACTAGTCAGTCAAGTCAGCGAATAAAAAAAGAAAGCTCTGAACTGTATTTTCCGCATGTGTTGGCTCAGTCTGTCTGTGACAGTCAGCTTTAGTTTGGGAGGACGCCAGCCCTCTAAGACCTTTAGCATGTGTGCAACATTTGTACAGGCGGGTTGGCTCACAATACTGGAGTCAGCAAGTGTGGGAGCTTGATGTAGGAACGAGTGTTGCAACTCTGTTGTCCCTATTTCTATTTTATTAATGCAGAACGTTCTGTTATAAAAGCAAGGTGTATTAACTCTTTATGTATGTAGAATTTACCCTTCTGTCACATTGCTTTGATATGGAATTCAATTTTAGTTCATATTGTAGAATCTACAGCCCTTAGACCCCCAAAAAGCGTTGCGTTCATAAAATGACAACCCTTTTCCCCTCTTTTTTCATCCAGATTGGCTCATTTTTCATGATCAACCTGTGCCTGGTGGTTATCGCTACCCAGTTCTCTGAGACCAAACAGCGGGAACATCAGCTAATGCAGGAACAAAGGGCGCAGTGCCTCTCCTCCTCCACCCTGGCTAGCATGGCAGAGCCGGGAGATTGCTACGAGGAGCTCTTTCAACTGGTTTGCCATGTTCTCCGCAAAGCTAAGAGGAGATCAGCAGCTCTCTACTACACACTGAGGGGCAAGACCCCTCCAGCTGGCGGAGGCAGGGGGAACAGGCGGATTGGGGGGAAGGTGAATGGAGATCAACATCACTTGAAGCACCCAAGATGTGAGTAGGAGGCCCTTTTGAGGAAAAAAAAAACATCTGAATAGTTCATTTTTATGCAACGTTTGGCAGTTCTGTTACACACACATGTTGCCTTTCTGTGTGTGAGCTTTGTACAAAACCTCTATCAGACATGTATCATGTTCAAATATTGAGACCCTGTATGGTAAACATGTTGCTATTATTGTGTCCCTGTAGCACCTAAATGTCAGCACCACAGCAAGCTGGACCACCGCTCACAGGCCAACTCCATCAGTCTGTCTGTCCCACAGAACCCCGAGGACTGCCCCGTGTGCGCATTGTCACTGAAGGAAGGCAAGCGGGATGTGGGGGACTCGGCTAATGACGAAGAAAATGAAGACGATGCTGTTAACGAAACTGACAAAGAGGAAAACCACCTGGAGGAGACGGGAGACAGAGAAAAGAAGCCCAGGAGGACATGCTTTGGTTGCTGCAGAGATCTCTGGGCCAGCGTGAGGAAAAAACTTTGGGGCATTGTGGAGAGCAAGTACTTCAACAGGGGGATAATGATCGCTATTCTCATAAACACTATCAGCATGGGCATCGAGCATCATAACCAGGTACCGTGTTGATTGTTTTTGATTGGCTTTTGTTACTTTCTCAATGGTTTGGACATATGCTTAGGGTGCTTTCCAGGTGTTTTTCAGTGGAGATGCTGTGATTTTTTTCCAATTTGGTAGATTTAAACCGAACAGATGTATATCTCTACTGTCCTCTCCACCCTGTTTACTTGTATGAGCTTGAGAAGGTGGAAATCTATCCTCTATCTAGTTTTATAAAGCAGCAGAAGATGTTTTTGTTCAACTTTTTCATAATATTTGTGGGATTTAATTGTTGTGACAGGCATTTTTATTTGTAGTCACACTACAAGCCTCCACAAAAAGGCTGAATACCTTTTAAATCATTAACTGCTTTTGAAGATAAAGGATTCTCTTTGCTGTCTGTTTATTTATGCCGGTTTTGTGTTGTGTAGTTCTGTTGATGCAGGACAGGAGACATTTGAGCAAACGTTAGTCACATGAGACACCCTCTGTCATGTTAGCTCATATAGGAAGAACAAATCTTCTGACAGAAACCTTGTTTTAATAAATAATCAAAATGAACATGAAGCATGTTAGAAACACAACTGCTGGGAGATAAAACGGGAGCTTCTCCTTTTAGTGATGCCTGTAGAAAAGTTTTAGCTGAGTAAGCGTTGAGTATGGTTTTGACTATGGATGTCATAATCAGAATTTTTTGTCCCCGATCCAATTTTGAGTCATTAGATTTTGATACAAATATCTGTGAAAAGAGTGAGAAAAGTTGCAGTCTTAACGTGAAATCTTAACAGATGTATCACAAATAAACCATGTTAAACCACTGAAGAAGTAGAAATAAATCACCAAAAAACACACAAATCAACGTATAACATGAGATGTGGATGCCTATTGTGCTGTTTATATGTAACTGGTGATTTGTGCATCAATTGCGTAATTTACATACACATGAACTGCAGAAGTTTCAACCGATCAAAAATTTCAACAGCTCAAAACCAAATTCTCTTAAAGACCCGTCAGCCGAAACCCTTTAAGGACATCTGTGCACATCGATGAATGACGAACACATGAATACGTCACCCATGTATCATGAAAGGCCAAAATTTTAAACGTGGAAAATGTGCAAAATGTGTGATATATCCTTGAGGAAAAAAAAAAAAGTTTCATTCTGTGATTTTAGGGTACGGTACTTTGTGATTGATCTTTATTTTTTTCTGAAAAACTTGTTTAGACTTGAGCAAACAATTTAAAAATAAGCTCAAACTTCATTTGATTGAAAAAGAACACAGTAACACTAAAAATTAAAATTTTCCTGGAAAGCTAGAACCCATCTGTATAGTTGATTTTAGAAATTAAAATGCAGTTATGCAGGAAACTTGATAATCAGTTTCTCACTTTTTATGATGGATTTCAGGGTGTTTTTATGAGAGACATCTTCATCACTTCTTTTTTGCGCTTATTGCTTTAAACCAACAGTGCTGGTGATTGTTTTGGAATATTGCCTTCAATTATTTAGACTGGCATACAGTACTATGGTGTCAACAGAGTGTGTTGGCGTAATCGTTTTTCTCACTCCCCTCTCACTCCCGACAAATCAACAGAAAGAAATATTATAATGGCGGATGGCATTCAGACAGAGGAGAGTGGGAGAGGAGCATCGGGGCCGTGCAGTTTTTTAGCGGAGGTATAAACATTTAGCCTCGTGGCAGACAACACCGAGCTGGCTTTTAACATTGGCCAGGCTCCTCAGAAGCAGAAGAGGCAGGTTCCTGATAGAGGGGGGGAGGTTTACATTGTACATAGAAATTCATTTTCTTTATTCAGCACAAAAAAATATCTTCCAAAAAGGAAATGAGGGAAAACTAGACAAAATAAGGTAGCTTTAAAGTCCCACTCCGATCTTCTTTTGATGTGTTTTCAAAGTGTTACCAGTGTTTTTTTATGATAATGCCGCTTTTAGCCTTAATTTGAAAAATCTGTCGTTTTCCTCTGATTTGTGATTGTTGGGGTAGTCATTGTTGGGGTTGTTGGAGTAAGCCCGCCCCCACTACCCATCACCAATTTGGCTACATGCTCTGCCCCTAGCTTACAGCCCCTTATTACCCCAAGCTAACAAAAGCCGATGAAGCAAAAACGGCAAACAGTATTGAAGCCACTCAGCCGTACAGTTTTCAGCCAGACGCCAGCTCGGACGAGGAAAAACAAAGACGTACGGATCTGTTTGTCTGCAAGTGGATGCATCAGAATAGAGCGGAGCAGGGCGCTTGTGTCTTGTTGTTGAAGCTTTGACAATACACATACAAGCTTTTTCAAATGGCATTTTTTTGTTTTTTGTCTGCTACTGAATCACAATGATTTGATTTAAAATTAGGGCTCCAAGATATGAGGAAAACTCATGATTTGCAATATTAGTGATCAACATTGCGATGACCATATAACTTGGGATAATGAACAAGTAGCAAAACAACCAAAAACATAATTTCCATTTCACTGTCACAGTTTAATTGAAATAAGAGTCAACATAACCTAAATTACCCTCCAAGTGGCACTTGTCCACATAGGAGGCGAGCATCTATTCAATTCAACTCAGTTTTACTGATATAGTCCAATACTACAACTATAGGCGTCTCAATGAGCTTCCTCCAGTAATTTTATAATAAACATGAAATCACAAAGAACATGAAGTCATAGAATTCAATAGATATTGGCTAAACTATACTAAACATACTAAGATAAACTGGGCATCATAAAAGGGCTCCATCTGATGGATCAGTGATGTTAAAGAGTCCATCCAATTACTCTATTGCATAAAGGGATTTATTGATTCGTTAAAAATTCAAGCCGGCATGAGATTGTTTCAACACATGTAAGGTTACCATTTATTGCAATTTTCGCCAACTTTTGCGACATGCATATTGCACAGCTTGATATCACGATAATAATAAATTTGCGATTTTTTGTGCAGCCTTTATTAAGAAGTACCTGTACTCATAAATGCAATGTTAAGCTTAACTTTCTTTATCTATGCCAACATGTCAAAAGAACATGTTAAAAACAACAAAAAAACATAATATTCATTGGAGTGTGTCTTTAATTTTATTTTTCTCTTATATCATGCTTCTTATTTATCCCTTTGTCGTTGCAGTTCTGCCTCATTCTCCTTATTTTAAATCTGCTTTGCACGTTTTCTCCACTTGATCTTTTGTTCCTTATCGCCTTCCTTCCCACCACATCCCAGTGTCTCATCTTCTCTTTGACTCTTCTCCATCTCCTGAGTTTTACCCTCTGTATCCCCACTTCCCCCCACGCCCCACACCCCTTTCTCCCTGGATTCAGTGGCTTCGTCTTTGACAGCACACAAAGCAGTTGCTTTCTCTCATCTCTGTCTCTAAAAATAAACGAGGGGTTCTTGGGGAGGATAGAAGCGGGATGTGAGGAAGACTGCAGTTACGCAGCAGTTTTAACTCAATTCCCTGTGATTGTAGCAAGTGTGTGTGTGTGTATGTGTGCATTTCAAAGTGGGTGTGTGCACAAAAACACCCACAGGCGTTTGCATGCACACACGCACAGCTATTCTTTCTTTGTGTGCCTTCTCAGCTTCTCTTCCAGCAGAGTTTCTGCAGACTGACAGAAGAATAAAAAATAAAAAAAACACTGATGAAAGGGTGCAGTTGTGCCCTGCATGGGGTAGGCCAGTAACTCTTGGGAGTGTGATCTAAAACACCAAACGTTGAGGTCCAAAACTTGAAGAATTGCAAAGATCAGGCAGCTGTCGGCCTCATTTTTCTATTCACAGAATGGTTCTGTGTGTTCGCATTCCAGAAGAAGCTTCTCTTTAAGTTTGGCCACAGATAACTATTATTAATTAATTCAGTTTGACAACAAGCTTCCTGTATACAGTTGTAAGAGACCCTCAAAGCCTTATCTTTATATTAAAGCAGCAGTTATGCTACATATTTAAAGAACAGGATGAGGAAACGTCTGTTCCCGAGCAGATCATGAAAAATTCAGAGGTCGGGCAGCATGGTAACAACTTAAAACACAACAGGAGAGAACACGGAGCAAGGAGAAACATGCGACTGGAGAAGGAAAGGTAGGAGAGAAGGCTCAGACACCAGAGAATGAAGGGTGGAGAGATGACTGAGTTCATCCATGATGTCAAAGCTCAGTTCACAGCAAAACATCTCATTTTCTGTGTTGATCCTTTGACCTATAGAGCAGGGTTCTGCAACCTTCAACACTTAAAGAGCCAATCGGGTCTATGTCTTACTGATCACAACCCAGCCTTTAGAAAAATAAAGATTCTAATTTATTTGCATTTACTGTACAGCCCAAAAGTCTGGATACACCTTCTCATTCATGGGAAGGTGTGTCCAAAGACATCAGACTGTACTGTATATTAATGTTGTCACTCTACTAAAAAAAATCTATTAACTGTTGGTTGTTTTGTACGGAGCCCCCAAAGGGCCATTAAAGAAAAAAATTTGAAGTTAAAAAAAATAAAAAAACTAACAGGTGTGCACCCGTTACAGCACAACATATTAAGTGGTGGGCCCCAGTGCCGGGGTTACACCAGTTTAGATCAGGTTACCACTTTTATTTAGGAAGAAATAAGATCATCCAATAAACTTAATGGATATCAGTGGATACATGTAAAGTGTATTCAAAAGGGGCTGCACATAAGGAAATAACATGTCCGTCTCATTCTACAAGAACTTGACCTACAGGGTGTTGAACTCCGAAGAGCCAGATGTCTGCATCACCTAAGTTACTTTGCAAAGGGTCCAAATTATATTCGGCATTTGGATTCTTTTTTGGTATTTGTAATGGCTGCATTGACTTATATTTACAGAAAATAATATGAACGCATTTACGACTAGCAGTGACCTAAAAATGTCCTTTTCATTTCTTTAATAATCTTTTAGGGGCTCCGTAGTTTTGCATAAATAAAGCATAAACACACAGAGAAAATTGCTTTTTTTTCCCTCAAAATATTAAATACTTTTGATAAAGGTTTACATGACTTCCTTTCAAAATAAAAGACAACCTGTGTAACATAAAAGTATTTTACCATTTGAAGTGGATCTCAGCCAGAGGTTTGTACATCCAACAAACCAACATTAAACCAGAGCTAATAAAGTGACCTTTACTGTATTTTTTTAATCATAAGTCACACTTAAATCCCTGAATTTGTTAGAAAAAAAAAGAATCTGCTTTAAAATCCTGTGTGCCTTAATTCTGGTTACTGAGCTCCATTTGATTTTCTTTGGTACACAGCACACAAAAATATGTCGAAATGTTTTGCCTCGACTTGTGATACACACTGTCATTCAACTGTTTCAAAAGGAGTTAAATAAAGTTTGAGTTACTTTATTTTATTATTTGCTTATTTTTTTACTTCACAGCTATTTTTTCAAATTAAAAACTTTTTTTCTTTTTCTATAACTAGAGAGCCACAATAGAGTGGCGAAAGAGCCACACGCAGCTCAGAGTTGCAGGTTGCAGACCTGCCCTGACCTGGAGCGATGCGTCTAACTACATAAGAGAACTTCATTTTCAATCTATTTTTAGTTCGGTATTTTCCATTTTAAAACAGTTAAAGTCGTGTATAATTAAATGTTAACAACAAAAAGCATCTTATCAAAAATAAAAATGCTTTATTTGTTGTTAGCCTTTTTCAAAACATGTTTTCAGTGGTAAACCTGTCAAAATAGGATCATCAGACTGAGATAGCTTAATGATTTTATTTCCAACAATCCTATAGTCATAATCTTCACCTTTAATTCTTGTTTTGCCCTCGTCTCCTCTCCTTAACTTTTCTGTCACCATCCACTGTCATTCCTCATCCCTCCATCCTCTCCTGCTCCGCTCTGCCTGATCGACTGCAGTATATTGACTGGAAAGAGATGGGACTGCCTGATAATGAGACTCAGCAAGAGAGAAGAAAAAAAAGGGACAGAGAACAAGGGGAACTGGGATAGATTTGGAGCAAAAGGGGATTAAAGGAGGGAGGGATAAGAATGTGTTTTTCCCTGTCATGGTTTGCTAACTTTGGCAGGGCGAGTTGGCCTTTTTCTCCGCTGGCTTTGAAACAGAAACTCACAGGGGGTATCAGTGAAAGCATCTGATCCATATCGAGCATGCCACACTCAGTCACACACAAAGCAAACTTGAATAAAGTGTGTGCACAGAAATACAAATGGATAACAAAATCCACAATTGACTGTGTGTTTGCTTCTTATAGAGCAGTTCATACATGTTTGCTCGCTGTTGCCAACTCCAGATAACAGGCTCTTTCTCCGAGCGTGTTTGCAAATAATCTACACTCATTTCCTGCCTATTTTTGCTGATGCGCGTTTTCCTTTTTACAGTTTCTCATACATTGCCGTGTTAAAAAACACAATTTCTTCTCCCTATTTCTCGCTCCCTGCTCCTCCCTTTCGGCTGTTTGCTATCTGGATGTTTATTTGATTTGCCTTGTAGATGCAAACTCTCTTTTCAAGAGATCGACACTTTGAGCGGCTGCCTTTTTAACTCGCACGGATGTGACGCCGTCACAAACGTTTTGTTGTTGTTTGTTTATCACTGCATCTCCTGTGTATTTTGATACAAGTAGATGAAATTGCAAGTCCCTGACTGGAGATTATTTAAGTCCCACTCAGCTGGGTTTTCTATTTTTTTTTAAGATAAGTGCAACTTAACCCCATGTCTGATACTTTTTGATCAACTTTCATGTGATAACTTCTCTTATTTATTCTGTGTCTTGTGCTTTTTTGACTGAACCCCCAAGCCAGAGGAGCTGACAAACGTCCTGGAGATCTGTAACATCGTCTTCACTAGCATGTTCACCCTGGAGATGATCCTCAAGCTCACCGCCTTCGGTTTCTTTGAGTACTTGAGGAATCCCTACAACATATTTGACGGCATCATTGTGATCATCAGGTCTGCATAGTGACAGCGGAAACATAAAGTCATGTTTTTTGCTGTAATTTTCATAATTTTTCCCGCTTTCTCCATTTTTCTTTGGACACTGAAACAAACGTCAGCGTGTGTGAGATCATCGGGCAGGCAGACGGAGGCCTGTCGGTGCTGAGGACCTTCAGACTGCTGAGGGTCATCAAGCTGGTGCGGTTCATGCCGGCGCTCAGGCGACAGCTTGTGGTGCTCATGAAGACCATGGACAATGTGGCCACATTCTGTATGCTGCTCATGCTCTTCATCTTCATCTTTAGGTACATCTACCTTCTCTTGTGTACTACTGAAGAAACTCAGTTACTGCTGTTATGATATTATTATAACACTACTGACTTTCAGTTATTAATAGTGCAGCCTAATTTTCTCCCTTTTATGTTCCAAAATTGTCCAAGCTGAGATTTCCTTCCCACTACCTTGTGCCTTAAAGTACATTCAGTCTCTGTGGTCTAAAACTGTGGAATATCTGCTAAATTAGACACCATTGTGGGCCGCATACCAGTAACAAAACCAACTGTAATTATTGTTATTACTGAGAGCACACTAATAGGTTTATAGTTGTCAGTAACCCTCATTATTTTACACTGTCAGCTGTGAAATCGAATAATCGAATAGATTCGAGTTGGTTCTTTTTTTATAAATGTCGTCGTGCTCGTGACGACAGACATTGAATCATATAAAGCAAAAACTACTTTTTAAGAAAGTTTTAATATTTTTGTCTGGTATGTAGTAATTTGTGTGGCCCCCCAGGCTCCCCCATTAAAAGAAAATTTGTAAGTAGTTGAATTTAGGTTAATTTATGGAAGTGTGCTTGATTCTTTTATACACAAAACAAAAAAGTATTTTTTTTTTAATTTACCGTACAGACATCTCATTAACTAATATTATTACATTTTTATTAATAGATTAATTTTCATTATTTGTGCATAAAATTAGGAGCTTCTTTCTTTAGAGAACAGATTTTACTAAAAGTGTTTAGTTGAAGTTCATTTTGCTTTAAATTCTCACTAATGCTATATTGATTTGTTTTTTGTCTTTTTTCTATCGTTTTTTTTACAATATTGATAAATGAATACCAAAAAGTTTTTTTACACACATTCTACGATCAAGAAAACGGGCCTATTAAATTATAAAAATAAAAGAATAAACTGAAAATAGATCCCAGTCTGCTATCTAAAACATCTTTATAATACCAAAACGAATAACCCAAAGCTTCACACTGTTTTTATCTGTGAATCTGTTATTGGATAACTTTAACCACGTTTCTTGTTTTGATTATATTTGGAGCTTTGTCACTGTATATTGCTGGACGTTGTTGGTAAATACCCTTTTATATAATTTAACTAAATAAAAAAGCCTACTTTCTGCACAAACAGAAAGAAATTGTGCAAAGATGCATTTTGTTGTCACTAAAATCAGATGTTGTGAAACCAGCACATTTTTTTGTGACAGCAGAAGAATTTTTGCTCCAACCTTTGAGCTTTTCCTCAAATATGCTCTTAAATAAGTCACAACATCTTCTGCATTTGAACAGTCAGTGTGAATGAGGTCCCAATTGTTGTTCTTTCACATCACAGTATCCTGGGGATGCACATATTTGGCTGTAAGTTCAGTTTGAAGACAGATGCTGGAGACACGGTGCCTGACAGGAAGAACTTTGACTCGCTGCTTTGGGCCATAGTCACAGTCTTTCAGGTAACTATAGTTGGACTGACACAATACACCCCCCCTTCAAAAAAAAAAAAGACTCCCACTTTCTTGAGACGGCCTTATTAAATGGATTTATGATATGACTGTCCTGTACGCGCACCAAAAATACAGCCTGTGCTCCCCTCTGTGTGTAGATTCTGACTCAGGAAGACTGGAATATGGTGCTGTACAATGGCATGGCATCAACCTCCCCCTGTGCCGCTCTCTACTTTGTAGCACTTATGACATTTGGAAACTACGTGCTCTTCAATTTACTAGTCGCCATCCTGGTTGAAGGTTTTCAAGCTGAGGTGAGACATCTTCCTCCTTCCTCTCTTGACAGTTCCTACTTAGGTCAGCAAGTAATTGCTTATTATTTCCACACTCCTTCCTATTTCTTCTCGGGGTCTGCCTCATTTTCCTTCCTTCTCGACGTCTCTGTCTCTGCACCTCTTCCCTCGCTGCC
Source organism: Oryzias curvinotus (assembly GCA_023969325.1). Classification (NCBI taxonomy): domain Eukaryota; kingdom Metazoa; phylum Chordata; class Actinopteri; order Beloniformes; family Adrianichthyidae; genus Oryzias; species Oryzias curvinotus. Next base: position 13,925,660 of record CM043713.1, on the reverse strand, counting down.
CCCCTGCAGGGCGATGCAAACCGCTCCTACTCGGATGATGACAGGTCCTCCTGTAACTTTGACGAGAATGATAAGCAAAAGGACTCCCTGCATCTGTCAGGTATGAATGCCTCCATCTTCTGAAATGTGAGACCCCATTTCACGGCAAAACTGATATGTTCATTTCAAAATTCACAAAACCTCCAAAGTAAAATTTGTAAAAAAAAAATCTGGCAAATGGTGAATATAAAATGCATTACCTGGTGTCAGGTGTGCGATACTAGAATGTCACAACGGGAGGGAAAGCATTTGAAAATAGGAGCTGAATTGTTGGACCTCCGGCAATAAAAATAAAATCTGTATAATTTACATATAGCAATACTTGCCAAGGAGCATTTTTCCAGCTGAAAATGTGTTGCAAGCTGATTAAACATTAAATATCCCACTTTTCCATCCTCTGTTATAGCTTAAGTGAACCAACAAAATATTCCGGCAATATGAAGCCGCATTTAATGGCACATTAGGGAAGCGTCTGATCACAGCTCTGCAGCTCAAATGTACCTTTTAAATGTCAGCGTGGAGAAAAGGCCGTTTGGAATCTTAATGTTGACCCAGTCTCGGGATAAAGGATAAACCACTGTCCCATTCTTTTGTGCTGTGCTGTGACTGCCATGCTGACTTCTGTGAGTTTTTTTGTATTTCTTTTATACTTTTTTTTTTTGTTAAAGTTAGGAAGAAATTAGTTTCGGGACATTTATTGTGTTCGGTGATGAAGAAGTTTTCGTTTCACTGCAGCAACAGAGGGAACGCAATGGGAGGCGAGGGATTTATTTCATACTCCATCTTTCCCATTTGACAGCTTCTTTCTGCTCATCCCTCTTTCTTGTTTCTTTCATTTACCACCATGGCTCATTTTAGGTGTTATCTTTCCTTTTTTTGTTTTTTTGCTTTTCTGCTACAGACCCAAAAATTTGTACCCTGACCCCTAATGGACACCTGGACCTGTCCCTGCTGCCCGCTGGTCTATTTCCTGGAGAGAGGTTGACCTTTGCAATTGGCTCCAGGAAGAACAGCGCCATTTCTCTTGGCAGGGCAGACATGGAGAAGAAGGCTGTTGTGAGTGACAGTCAATGTTTCTAGTTCTTTCTGAACCAGTTGACAAGTTTTTGTAAAAATAAATAAATAAATAAAATAAAAAACGGCAAAGAATGATGTCACATTTGTTTTGATATGAGTGTTTTTTGAAACAGCAATTTCTATGGAGTAAGATGAAAAAATAAAATGAATAGAACTTTTAGTTTTACGTTTAACATGTCTGTTTTGAATACGACTTTCCCTTGTCTTGAATACAATATTTACCCTCTTAACTTACTATAAAAAATATGTCACAGGGTCATAGGAATGCCCATCGAGTCACGAAACCCAACAAAGTGTGCATGCGTATTGAGGCTCATTTATTAAACAAAAATAAAACAGAATTTATTTGGATGTTATTGATACCATAGCAGGAAAGTTATTTTGTAGCTCTGTAAAAAACAGGTATTAATAAAAGCGGTCTCCAGCTGTATTTTGTTGTTTCCAGGCGACAACAGCTGATGATGCATCCGTTGATTGTTTCAGACCCACAATTGGTTGAAAAATAGTCCAAGAAAGAGCAGCAGGTATACCAATTATCAGGTATAAAAAGTCAATTTTCATCAAAAAAGATAATTATAATAAGAGAATGATTAAACAAAAACATAAGCATTAAACTTTCTTTCTTTTCTGATTTTTTTTTTTGGTGGCAATTGGCAGAAGTTACTCTTTTTTAGCTTTATCTACACACCCCTAGATGTGGTGTAATTGTTTTGTTCTACTGTAGTAGCCAGGTTAGGCTCTGGCAGCCCTATGAGCCCTAAGGTGATTCAGCAGATGGATGGATGGATGGATGGATGGATGGATGGATGGATGGATGGATGGTATTGTTGTTAAACTACACTGTCTCTTGTTTATGATGTTACAGGTGCCACATGAAGGTTGGTGATGTCTATTGTGATCAGTGATGTACATTTACATAACATTAATAAATTAATGCTAAACAGATAATAATAATAAAATAAAACATGTCAACGGTTCATCAGTACCTGATTGTTCTTATTGTGGGGCCGTCTTTTTTCCAGACAATCTGTCTAGTAGTGCTCAGTACACACACGAACTTTGCTGAATCGATGTTTCAGGACTCAATATGACAACCTCTGATATTTCAAATCCAAGACATGTTAAACGTAAAACCAGTTATTTGCATTTCTTTTTTTTTTTCAAAGTATGCACAACTTTGACTGTGACCATGTTTCCTTATGACACTTATCTTACCCCATACATTTTGAATATACTGTAAATCAGGCTGTTTTCTCTATTAGTATCCAGGTCGAGGTTACCACAATTGGGGTCGCCCACTTCCTCCGCAGCCTCACACAATTTGGGCTCGTCGCTCCAGCTGGGGGAGCCTGGGGGGCCAGCCATGCTCCTCGTCATCTCCCTCTGCCAGTCCAGCCTTCAATCCTACCTCTGCAAGACCCTTTTACGGCTGTGACCAGGGCAGAAAAGGTGGAGTAGTTGGCGGAAGCCTCCGTATCCGCGGGCCCCGATCATCCTCAACGCATCGACGTTGCCGCTATTCACACCCAGATGAGGAGGAATCTCTCCTAGCTCCTCCTTCTGTTGCTCCTCACTCGCTCCATGTTCCCCATCCTGTACTCCCCGGGTACTTTGCACCCCGGAGAGACCGCAGGGCTCTTTCTCTAGAGCTGCCCCACGTGCTCCAACTCTCTGCTGGGACAGCACATACACCTCCACAGACACACCACCCAGTGCCTGCCATTACCCTCCCTGCCCACCACTGCAAAAAGAGCCTCTCTGGAGAGCTAGTCATCAAAGGTGGTAATGATTTGGAAGCAGTTCACCAAGACTGCAACGGCAGGACGCCACAGTCACACCTTCACCCACCACCTTCAAAACGCCACAGAGGGGGCGCAAATCCCCAAGGTCATCTGATGGCTGATGTCTTCCCTCAAGTGAACACACGCAGCAAAGACCGCGAGGACCTGGATGAAGACATCGACTATGTAGGCAAAATACTCATTCTAATTACAAATGACTAATTATCTTAAGTAAGGAATTAATTAAATACTTCAGTTACAATCCCCAAGACACTGAGAGCATTTTGAGAGGAAACACTAAAACAAAACAAACACAAAACTTTTATTCCCAAAAACGAATCTACAGACTAACTTTTGTGTGTGGGATATTTATACACTTTCTATAAATCTGCACTCCTTTTCACCTGTGTCCCCTGAGACCCGCATTGCTTTTACTGTAAACAAGTCTGTTTCTGAACAAACAAGGTAAATAATGAAGGACTGCGAAGACAGAAAGGGGAGAGAGCTGCACAGATGGTGATGCAGCAAGAGCCTTCGAGTCGTTGCTACATAACTGTTGCATAAATAATTAAAAAATTGAGTATAATTAGGCTTTTTCTCTGAAGTTCTTGTGTCTCTGCTGGTTTGTGTGCGCCTTGATGTGCTTTGATTGGCGCTTTTTGTTGCAGAGTTTGTGTTTTCGCATTCAGAAGATGTTGGAGGCATACAGGCCAGACTGGTGCGAGACAAGAGAGGACTGGTCTGTTTTCCTCTTTTCCCCTCAGAACAAGTAAGCCATGGTTAACCTTCTCATGGTTAACCCTCTGCAGTATCTGGCATGTACAGTGGCTTTTACTTATTGAAACGTTTCCATCACTCTTTCAATGGTTTTCAGTGGTTTCAATGGTCAAATGTTTGGCACTTAAAACATATATATATAAAAACACACAGTAGAGGTAACAAGTATTTGTCAGTCACTGATTCTGCAGGCTGTTTCACTTAAAAAGATGAGAGAGGTCTGCAATGTTCATCAAAGATACACTTCAACTCTCAGAGACTGAATGTTAACAAAAAGAATGCAGAAAATTACATTGTATGATTTCTAAAGTATTTATTTATATATATAATGGTGCAGAAACTATGTATTCACCAATAGAAATACTACAATTTTGAAAAAACTCGCATTTATAAAAAAATGTTTTTGTGCTTGGAGGAGATAGTTTTTGAGGCGTATTGAAATTTACACATTTACACATTTTGCAAAACTGCAATGAAAACCCTTCTACGAATTCAAGGAGTCACTTTGAAGATAGCGATGGTAATACGCTTCTTGGCAGAAACTGGGCACTGCACAGCGGGCGCCACAAGAGGTCCCACAGCATCACACAGCTCATCAGCAGTTGAGCCTGTCATGCAGAATTGTTAGTTCCACAGCTTCTCTGTAAAATCACCAACCACCATTTCCCAAATAGGCTTTACCCATAGCCGCTCCTACTTGTAAACGAGCTTGCTGCTCCATGGCCTGAATAAGACACTGACGTCTCTTTTCATAGATGATGATGAGCGCCAGTGCTGTGGCAGTAATTTTAGTGTACCTGCTGTAAATCAAAGTATTGCTTACACCTGTCACCATGTTTTAAATGACTTATCGCACAAGTTGTTTTTGTTTATTTGCATAATTATGATTTATTTGAAACAATGTAGTTGTGAAATTGGGTTTTTCCAACATTTCTAGAATTTCGATAAAGTTTTACACATATGTAAAATGGAAACTACTGACTCTGGTCCTGTTTTGTCTTCCTTAAGACGTTCTTCTATCCTCCACTTGTTACCTGTATAATTGGCACCTGTTTAACTGGTTACCTGTATAAATGACACCAGTCCACACCCTTTAACAGTCAGACCGTACCCTCTCTACTATGTCTAAAGAGCTGTCGAAGGACACCAGGGATGAGATTATAGACCTAAACAAGATGAGGATGAACCAATCTACAATAAACAAACAGTTTGTTGAAAAGCAGTGAACTGTTGAAGTAATGATTAGGAAATGTATGATCACTGACAATCTCCCTCCACCTGGAGCTTCACGAAAGATCTCCTGGTTGGATACAAATGATCTTGAATGGTGACGAAACAGCCCAGAACTATACGGAGGGACTAGTCAATGACCTGAGCAGAGCTGACACCACAGTAATAAAGGTTACTGAAGGTAACACACTACGCCAGCATGGATTCAAATCCTGCAGTGCTCCAAAGGTCCCCCTACTTAAACAAGCACATGTCCTGACCCAAAGGTTTCCTAGATATCAACTGGATCCAGAGGAGGATTGGGAGAATCTCATGTGGTCAGATGAGAGCAAAAGGAAACTCTTCATTAAAAACACCACTCCACCATGCTAGGAGGGGAAAATTACTGAGTAACATCTTGAAGACATCATACTCACTCCGTAGCATGGGAGTGGAAAAGTCACGCTTTGTGGATGCTAAAGAAAACACAAATGATGTATGGTAAAATTTTGGACAAAATTCTTCTTCGAGCAGTGAGAGCCTTGACAATCTTCCATCATGGCAATAACCCCAAACATATCACCTGGGCAACAAAGAAGTGACTATGTAAAGAGCATTTCAAGGTTCTGGAGTGACCTAGCCAGTCTGGCCCTCAGTCCAAAGGGGAATCTATGGAGGCAGTTGAATGTCCATGTTGCTCAGCAACAGCCCTAAAACATCACAGCTCTTGAGAAGGACTAAAATAGCAGCAGTGTGATCAAACCTGGTAAAGACCCACAGGAAACATTTGACCTCTATCAGTACTAACAAAGGTTACATTACAAAATATTTAGGTGAACTTTTTTTTATTAATCAAATATCTATTTTCTGCACCATTAATACAAATAAACTAAAAAAATCAGAAAGTGGGACTTGGGAATGGATTCTCTATTTAGATTGTGTCTTTCAGAGTTGATGAACATTACAGACCTCTAATCTTTGTAACTTGTAGAATGAATGACAGACAAACATTTTTTTCTCCCTTAGTTGAATGCATGTGTGTATATGTACTATGCAATATGTGTACTGACACAAACAACTGGCACACAGCAAGAAGAAAAGAGACGGGGGAAAGTTTGATGCAATGAACAATTTATTTCCACTATTGAAACTCCGCTGTTGTGTTCAAATAGAAGATTAAACTAGACACATCCGAGCATTCTAAAAAAAAAAAAAAATGTTAAATAACTCAATGTGTTTCATTCACAACAAATTAGATTTTTTCTTGTAGCTTGTTTTCAATTGCTTTCTTTCTTCCATTCCAACAGACACAGTGAAAACATTTAATTATTTGTTGGCATGAAACAGCGCCATGTGTCAGATTTTTAAAACGCTATTTGTTTGTTTTGTGTCTTTTGACCCCCCTTTTTTATTTTGAGGTTCTTTCATAACTCTTGTTTGTGTTCTCTCAGAAGAATGCAAAACCTTGCATTTTTCTGTCTCTTAGAGTGCTGTTAATGTGATTAGTTTTGAATTAAAACCAATATCAACATGGGCCTGGAAAGGGCTATTGACTTGGCAGGATCTTAGGAAGCTGCCGTACATTATGTTTCATACACACCAGGGGAATGGGCATTCTTGAACATGCTTTTGGCATTTGGTGTTCACTCTGGACTGTCGCTACCCAATTCTAGTGAGTGTGCGCTCACAGTTGAAAGAGGTTTGGTGCAAAATGTAAAAGCATTGCAAATTTATATTTCTGAGTCACACTGGTTAATTTTTTTTGCTAAATTTGTCCTTGATTGATTCTAGGTCAGTGAATCGGATCGTTCAAAATGAACCAATATCAAAAGTGAATCGAATCGGCATCCTCAAATATTGAATCGAATTGTTGTTAAAATGAATTGTTACACCCCTAGTTACAAAATCCGGTCAATGTTGACCTGGTTTAACTTTTAACGTGCATTCAATGGCTGCACCTTTTGTATGTACATCCCAAAAACAGACTTAAAAACATGCGTAGCTGCACTTAAATGCAAAAGTCTTGACGGTGGAATCCCAAAACATGCATTTTTGCACGTTTACATAGACATTTTAATTAAAGTGGCCGCTTGAACGTGCTCAGTGCCCTTGCGGTAGAAGGTTTGCCCTGAGAGTGAAAAGTTGCGAGTTCATATCCACAGCCGACTCATGGCAAAGGCTCTAAAACTGGGACCCAATGCTTCCTTGCTTTACACTGAGCATAAAGGGGTTGAATTGGGGGGCTAAACCATCGAATGGTCCCTGAGCGCGGCTGTGTCTGCAGCTCACCGCTTCCCCAAGGGGATGGGTCAAATGCAGAGAACACATTTCATACACCCAGGTGCATGACAGCTAATGGTAATTGACATTTTCCGAACCCTGTGTAGATTTGGCATTCAGGAGCCAATTCCAAGTTTGAGAGCTTTTTGAATTGACTACATGCATATTGACTGTGTTTCTCCTCTAACTGCAGGTTTAGACAGATATGCCAGGCCATCATTGCCCATAAGCTCTTTGATTATGTGGTATTGGCCTTCATCTTTTCCAATTGCATAACAGTGGCTCTGGAGAGGCCCAAGATACTACAGGGCAGTTTGGTGAGTTCATCGTCAGTGCATGTCGTAGCTACAAGTGTCGCTCCTGAAAGGGATTTTTGTGCTTACACTGTATTATCTGAAGATAAATTCCCCTTTTTTATTTTTCATTTAAAAGGTGCAGTAAAGGAGATTTTAAAACTCCTCATTGGCCCATTTTGTCTTTCTAACCCTCTGCGCTCTCTCCTCCTCGCCTTTCTCTGTGCAGGAAAGAGTCTTTCTCACCATATCCAATTACATCTTTACTGCCATCTTTGTGGGCGAAATGACTCTCAAGGTAACATTTCACAGCCTGTCAATGGAGACCCGCAGATACGAACCTCATTTTTTGGTTTGTCTGTCTCCTCCCATGTCTTCCTGTATGTCCGTCTCTTTGAATTGACTTTGCCTCAGCTCTCCCACCACCCCTTCCCTTCGTTCTCAGCAGTTCCGATGTTGCCTCACAGAATGGAGCAATTAAGCAATGTCATTAATTAGTGGTTTGTCTGCTGTTATAGATGTTGTCCAGCACTCAGCCCACGCATCCGTCCCCCTATATTAAGATCTCCCCTTTTTTTAAATGTCTGCCTCTACTTCCTGTCTGCTCTCATCTATGTCTTTTTCTTCTAACTCTTGATTTGTTTGTGTTCCAATGCTTGTTTTTTCCTGGCTTTGCACACTTCCTCTGTCTTGCTCTCTCTCTCTCTGTTCTCTGGGAAAGCCTCTGGCAAAAGAGGGACATCAATTATGCACTCCCACAATCAATTATTAAGCGATCACAGCCCGTAAAGGAGTCATGGACCTGTCAACCCCCCTGGCCCAGCAGTGCATGTATCACTCCTCGTGTCTGGGTTAGAATCTTGTGCATCCCAAAAGTGCTGCAATCGACCGTTTGCATAACACGACTGGAGCCTCAAATGAAGAAATTCACAAATGAATACTTCATTAAAAAATTGGCCAAAATGTAAGAATGCTGGGAAAATAAAAAATAATGTCAGGGATCCAGTTATTACTCCTTTTATGATGTTTTTGAGACATTTAAACAGCTCAAAGGTTTTGTTTAAGTTAATTTATACCAACTGTGTTCAGCTGTTTTCATCTTTATTAATAAAACTTGCTTTTCTGCAAAATATATTATCACTGGGTTTTATCAACATTTATCAAATAGTTTCAGTCCCATTTTGGTTCATACATTTTTCATAAAACATAAAATTTAATGACTGCAAAGTTCTCCTCTAATGTAGCTACAGACAAGCCCAAACCATTATTCCTCCACCTCCATGCAGCACAATCAGTGTCAAGTTTGTTTACCTTTTAGGCACCAAACGGAAAAAATCCTGCTTCCTTTTTTTTTTTATTTCTTTAAGACGTTTGCCCAATCTCTATTTCATTTTGATGTTTACACACACATATTCGCTCTTTGAACCTTATATGTCAGAGCTGATTTTCAGTTATAAATGTAATATATTCTCTATAGGCAGCCATCATTACTTCAACAGGATGCCAAATTTAGCCTCTTTTTTGCTTTATATCATCCAAAGTTGATACAGCCACTAAGTGTCTTGGGTTTTATGAAGTTGCAAAGTCACAGAAACGAATTCCATATTTACTTGACTGCTGTGTTTTTTCTCTTCAGGTGGTTTCCATGGGTTTGTACATGGGTGAACAGGCATACCTGCGGAGCAGCTGGAACATTCTGGATGGATTCCTGGTTTTTGTGTCATTGATCGATATAGTTGTGTCCATGGCGGGAGGGGCCAAGATCCTGGGCGTGCTCAGAGTTCTCAGGTTGCTCCGAACTTTGCGGCCTCTCAGGTATGCACCCATGCTCATCTGATTTCTGCTGAAACACACTCACTCACTCAGTACTGATTTTACTTCGCTAATGTACATCTTTGCTTAGATTTGAGTTTACATGATTGAAATAGTTCTGGTGAACTAAAGAGGAAGAGGAAACAATGGGTCACCCGGCTTGAGTGTCAGACTTTTTTAAAGGCAAAATAAACAGCAAAGTCAGAACTGGAGAGTTTTCCTTAACGTAAATGGGAATTGAAGTCAAAGCTTCAATACAATTTAATCTAAAGAATTTATATTCAGACAATCAGTAGTAAAAACATATATATATATCAGTGCTGCCGACTTTTCGTAAAAGCCTGGATTGAGACTCAGACAAAAGAAGTCACTCTATACGCCGGCAAGTCAGAAGATGAGTCGTGTAGTTTTGTGAAAGTGAAATAAAGCACCATGAGGTAAAAATAAAAAATAAATTATTAAAATTTATGAGACAAAAAATAAATTTAAAGAGCAACCCAAATAAATTATTTACCTTATTAACATAAGAGACAAACTAAACTACATACTAAGACAAGACACAAGGCATTTAGGAAATATAAAGTAGTAGTAACGGCTTTTGGCCTTTTTTGGCCTCTTTTGAAGCTTTGAGAATTTCAGGGGATGGCTCCCACTTGAAACGTGGCTGAAGGCCTGCTGTTTTAATTGTCATTATTGATGATAAAGTTCCATCCACGGCCAAACTGTTCCTGGTCTTGGTTTTGTTTAGGCCCACTTACATTTGAGTGGAGCAGTACATCAGGACTCAAACATCACCAGCTTTGCAGTGGTGACCAGCCTCTGGACCAATCTTGCTCGTGTAACCTGTGAGAAATAAATCACTTACAGTGGAATAAGCTCTTAACTATTTTCGTTTACCTACTTTTCCTTGTAAAGAAAAGCATTAGTGCAGTGTTTCCTCCACTACTCAATAGGCAGATCCATAAGATGCATTTGTTGGGAACACCAGTCTCTGGCAGACTGGCGACCTGTCCAGGATGTCTCCTGCCTTTGCCCACAAGGGGCCGGGACAGACTCAGGGAGCCTCGTGACCCCAAAAGGGACGTATTGGGTTTAGAAGATAAATAAATAAATTTTTCTGTTAACTTTTTTAATCTCTGTATTTTAGCAGTCACAAACAGGTTTGGCTGACTATGACTTTTATTTAATAGGTCTTAAAAAGATCGCAATTTCACTGTATTTTGTGTATTTCCTGTTCAATCTCAGCACAGCTAACAAGTAAAATCAGAGCACATTTGTCTCTGAAACATATATTAATGCAATCATCATCTCTACTGTATCTTATTGTCTGCCTATTTGGTCACATACAAAAAACAAATTTTGTGAACCAATTGAGTGTATAAATTCCATTATAGGCTGCTGTGGTGGGATTCACTATTGCTCCGTATTATCACTGTCGAATGCTTTCAGAAATGTAGAATAAGCCACAGACTCAAACTGGACTACCAAGTTTTAAATGGACAGACTTCAGCAGCACTCACTGCAATGGTTCAAAACCCCAGATCTGAATGCTCCACCAAAATCCACAAATGGACTCTTGCCTTTACCAGCATTTCAGACCTCCTACAATCAGAAATCCTTCTTTTTTGTGTTCACTAAAACCTGGAATGAAATCCAGCTAGCCATCAGGACTCCAACATCATCAAGAGTATTTAAAAGAGCATCTGTAGTTTATTTAAGAGGCAGATACAGCTGCAACCATTGTGGTTATAGGTTGACACCAGTGTTAGGCAGCAGAGCGGCCGTCTATGAATGTGTGAATATGTGTGTGTGTGCGTGGGTGAATGGGACTGAGACTGTAGTAAAGCGCGATATAGTTATTTACCATTTATTTTGCTTTTGTCTGCCGTTTATTCAGCATGAAAATCAGACAAAAAGCTGCGATGAAAAGACAGAATGAGACAGGAAAACAACTGTGCTTTTTGATATTAATATAAAACTAATACATCATTTGTTTTATGAATGCATCGTTTTTTGGAGGATTTTTACTTTTGGTGTTGCGTAAAATTTCCTTTTAATACACAAATAGATAAACACCAAATACTTTTTGGAGTAATATTTTATTTATTACTTGGACATTTTATATTCACAATAACAGATTTTTTATATCAAACCATTTTTATTGAATATCGAAAAAAGAGATTTGCTTAAATTTTACCTCACCTAAATTCATGAAAAAAAGAACAATTTCCAGTTTTGTTTATGATTTATGTTCAATTATTTGTGAGTTCTTTTTTTCTTCTTTTTTTTTCTGAGACATAGAAGTGTGGTGTGAGAGCGTGAGAAATGCGTGAGAATATAGTTTTACATTTTTCTGCAGAATACATGCTTTCCCTCATGTTTAAGGAAACTTCTACAAATTGAATCACTCTTGTACAATGCTGTTGTATTGAATTTCTTGTCTAATTAAACAAAAAAATGCCCCTTAACTATGACTTTTCTTGCTCTCCGTCTGTCCCCTTCAGAGTGATCAGCAGAGCTCCAGGATTAAAGTTGGTGGTGGAGACGCTCATCACTTCTCTGAAGCCCATTGGCAACATTGTTCTCATCTGCTGTGCATTTTTCATCATTTTTGGGATTCTTGGAGTACAGGTAGGGCAGAGCTGTTACATACGCACAATGACACCTAAGCTACATACACACCGGGCATGTTTAAAACACAGCTCTGGGGTTGTTGAAAGAGTCTTTGTGTAAAATGTTGAGGTGGTGCAAATCACGGTAATCTTCCTCTGGGCTTTTTCTTTAACAGCTCTATTACAATTTAAGACTTAATGTCATATAACGCCGGCTGAACATAAACGCCAATAATTTCACCTTATTTGTTAATTTTCCAACAGTTGAAACTTCTGTGACTTGAAAAGAACGCCATCCATACTTCATCATCAAATCCCAGTCCCTGATTGGTCAATCTTAACCTGGTTTATGTTTAAACTAATGTTCAGTGGGTTTTGTACGTAGAGCCAAAAGAATTAGACTTAAAAACTTGAACATGGTAGTTTTGAACATGGAAACTCGAAACGCGCAAATACGCAAATTTACATAGACTTTTCATTGGAAATGGTCGCTTGAACAGGCAGAATTATGTCTCGTTCCTTTTAAAGCCCACAAACACTTCTAACTTTATCTCTCTAAACTAAAGCGTCATTTTTCAACTCTTCATCGCTAAAGATCGTTCTCTGATCACCTCAGTATTTTACCATATTGGAGAAGCCTACACTTGCATTTTCTGTCTAAGATTTCTCTAACAAGATTTATGTTTTGTTTGTTTTATGCTCTCTGCTGGCAGCTGTTTAAAGGAAAGTTCTTCTATTGTCTTGGCCCTGATGTCAAAAACATCACCAATAAATCTGACTGTCTTCAAGCTAATTACAAGTGGGTTCACCATAAGTACAACTTTGACAATCTGGGACAGGTATGCTGCTGTTGTGATTTTTTTTTTTTCCCCAAGAAAATAACTTTTTTTTTAACTATGTTCTCGCAAATTATATGAAACGTTTTATTCATCTACTTTTCAGGCTCTGATGTCTCTGTTTGTCCTGGCCTCCAAGGATGGCTGGGTCAATATAATGTACCACGGGCTGGATGCTGTGGGTGTGGATCAACAGGTATGTGAATGTAAACAGTAAAAAGTGGAAATGTTTTGGACATAAATAAACTTTTTCTCCTTTGTATTAAAATAACCACCCAATGTTCTTTCTGTTTCTTTTCATATTTCAATCAACCACATCAAAAACCAAAACCTCCAACGACAGCCGATAACCAACAACAATCCGTGGATGCTGCTGTACTTTATCTCTTTCCTCCTCATCGTTAGCTTTTTTGTCCTCAACATGTTTGTTGGGGTGGTGGTGGAAAACTTTCATAAGTGCCGCCAACACCAAGAGGTGGAAGAAGCCAAGAGGCGGGAGGAGAAGCGTCAGCGTCGCATGGAAAAGAAGAGGAGGAGTAAGAGCAACGACCGAGACAGGACAGTGATGAAATATCTATCAGATGATAGGATAGAGAATATTAAAATGTGAAAATGAAGGGAAAAGTATGGGGAAAAAACTTAAATGATTGTGGAAAAAAAAGAAAATGTTTCAAATTTGGGTTTTTTAATTCTTTTAGGTTTTTGTTTTTTTTACAGTTAATGGATTTGATGCAGTTCCAAATTCCACTTTATTGATAATTGGACCAACACACGTTTCAATTTGAACTTTGTTTTAGTCTCAGCTTTTTAATTTGAAGAGCATCTGCTACCATTTTCAGGAAAAGGATCTGAAATGATTTTAGTGTTGAAAACAAACAGGGATTACCTCTGATTTCCCATTATATTTTAATATTCCTCAAAAAACACTGGTAAAATATGTAACGTACTTAATTTTAATAGTAATGATAATGACATGTAAGGCATTCTTTATGTAAATAATACAAAAATAATGGATATTCCAACATAAGGGGAAATAGTGCAAAATAAAAGGATTTTCAAAGATAAAATTAAATGAAATATATAAATAAGAATCATTTTGTTTTTGCTTACATCTAAAACGTATATGAATAAATTAAAATGAAAATTTGTATTAAAATAGCCATGTTTAAAAATCAAAACCAGAGTCATGTCTGTATGCATTTCTGCGTCTTTAGGCCACACCTCACTGCACTCCAGGGGTTCAAACTCTGCTGAACATTGCGTTGTAGTTTTTATTTATTTATTTTTTTGTAAATATTTGTTCCGATCTGCACTGACACAGAACATGGACTGTTTGGAATGTACACTTCACTGGAAGAATCTCCACTTTTTCTTTGCAGAGGCCCAGAAGCTTCCCTACTTTGCCAGCTATGGCCAAATGCGTCTGATGATCCACACACTCTGCACAAACCACTATCTGGACCTCATCATCACCTTCATCATTTGCATTAATGTCATCACGATGTCCTTAGAGCACTACAATCAACCTCATGTAAGAGAAAACTCTTTCTAGAGTCTGCAAAGATTTGTGGTTTGCTCTTATTTTTTGAATGATCTAAGCACAATTTTTACAGAAAGTCTTTCTCTGTGCACCAAACTGCAACTTCTTCTGCTTGATCATAAACGTTTTGAAGGCGCGTAGATACCGTGAGGAGGCTGTATTATCCCGGCCGCACAGCCTGTGTGATGAGTCACCGCGTCCCACTACAAGGTGCTGCGATTGCACTTCTGATTTATCGTGGGCCAGTGTCACATGGCTCTTTTGCTGTATGTATCTGTTCATTCGTGCGTGGCAAACAAAGCTTTAGGATTGATCGCATTTTTTCTGAAAGAGTGAAAAAGTGATTATCTTGAGATAAGATGCCCGTTTGACCTTTAATATGGAGCAAGCTTTCTCAAACTGACCGAATATCAGATAAATATCACAGGTCCTGGCTGTATTTGTCAGCTGTTGGGCCTGACATTTGGCAGCCTCCCACTTGTTAAGAAAAAGCCTCGCTCTATTTATGAAAATAGGAAACAGCAAGTGAACTGATGTAGCCTCGGCAAGCAAAAAAGATCTAGAGCTTTTCACTGTGCAACATTGGAGTATCCTGCTTAAAGTTGCAGGAAACATTTGTGGTGCTTTGAAAGCAGAATGCTGTCATTCCGCTTTAGAAATGTTGATTTTCTTCCATAAGATTTTGTGTTCCCTCTCTGCTGATGGTCCTTCATCAAAGATACAAACACTTCCATGCATTGAAACACAACATCTTCTCCTGTTTCGTTGCAGTCCCTGGATCTCGCCCTCAAGTACTGCAACTATTTCTTCACCTCCACTTTTGTCCTGGAAGCTGTACTTAAACTCATCGCGTTTGGATTCCGTCGCTTCTTCAAGGACAGGTACCATGTGGTTCTTTTACCCCTCTAGATCTCTGGTTAAAGTAAAAAAAAAAAAAAATTATTTCAAATGTAATGGTAAACTAAAAAGTAAGTAAGCGCGCTTAATTGTAGAAAAACACGGTATGGGTCACTTTAGTAGCTGTGATTTCATTTTTGTTACTTTGATTTACAAATTTCTGGCTAAGATGCACCAAAAACTGTAAAATAAACCTTTATTTTAAATCACAGCTGACATCACATTACCTACTACTACTAAATTTGCTGCATTGAGATGGTCCTATGTGACACATGGTGTCTTTAAGACATGTGAGCCTTTATCAAAAGTTATGAACTATTTTATATTTTGAAATTAGGCTATTTTATTCATATTCTTGTGTTTTATTCATGCCAAAAACACAATACTTCATCTACTTTCATCATAATAATAAAAATAACATAAAGCAGTGTCTTCTACAGGGTAAAGTATGACTTTATGGCTTCTACTTGGTGAGAAATCAACCCAAATGTTGGTCTATATGTTGAAGTCTGCATACCGCTGATATAAAAAAAAAACATTTGGATTACACATCTTTTTTTGTTTCCAATGAAAAAAAAAAAATTTGGATAATTATATATTTATTTTAGTTTGCATCTTAAAATCTACAATACATTTCTCATTTTTTCTTCCTGTTCATTCCAGTCATTTTCCACGCTTGTGATGACAAAGGTATTAAACATTAAAGTGCCGATCAGAGCTTTAGGCACAGGCTTTAATCTCCTGACTGAACAGCATGTAATTGTGCCACAAAAAACACTTATTTAGTTCAAAGTGTTGCTGTACACATCCACATTTGGCTTTGATCAATAAAAATAGAAAGAGGAGCAACAGCTTTAATGCCAACCCGGATTATGAGATGTGCTATAAGGCCTGAGATAGCCTTTGGACATTTTTGATACGGTAATGGGTTCTGCATTTCTAAAAAGCACTAAATATGGAAGCTGTTAGTAATGTTCTCTCCTTTGCAATCACCTTCCTTGTTTTTATCTATTTATTTTATGACCAAATTAGTCAATTTTATGAAATATTTTGTTGTATTATGGTCTTCCTTATATGGTTGTTATTTTTGTATAATAAAAGTTATCTATTCTACAAAAAATTAAGCTACACCTAAAGCACAATCTCTTCCCATTTTGGGATTGACAACATAATGAATTCACACACCTCTTGACTTACTATACCATTTTATCACGCGTTTAATAAAGACCATGACAGTATGTGTGAGCAGAGTGGGGTAATTTCAGAGTATCTTATGATTTAGTACATTTGAGAACCCTTAGAACCAATAATCAGAAGTAATAATTTCCTCTTTCTGGTTATCAGTCTGCCTTATCCTTCTGGAGGATGTGTGATTTTAGTCCTTGCTATTACATTTCAACCAGGCGGAACTCTACATCTTTGCTGGAAATGTTTAGTACAGCCAAGTTCTTGCAAAAACATATTTTTCCTGAATCTATTTATTTATATTTTATAGTCTTTAATTCAAGCCTTTTTGTTGTTTTTTTCAGTCAACTATCACATTGATTTGAGAGGATCATCACTCATCTTTTCTGCTGAATTTCCTTCTCTGTTTTACATTTCCACACTTGAGTTATCTTCTTATTTTACAAATGCACTCGTCTGACCTAGGCAATCAAGAAAACCTGATGTTCAGGAGAAATTATTTCTCATTTAACCTTTCCTGAAGGTTTAGGTGCAGATTTATTTGCCTATATTTGAATACCCACTCTGATTAAAATTGTCCTTTTAGTGTTTTTATCATCTTCATGTGGCATTTTGGAGGATATATAAAAAGAAAATTAAGCCAAAAATTACATTAATTTATATTTCTTTATTCAAACCACTGTGAACCATTAGCAGACAAATAAATGCAGTTTGAAAAAGATTGTATTTGTGACATAGAAAATACGCTGGGTGGACCACAACCTGCCTGCTCCTTTTCTCTTTAATGCACCCACAACCCAAAAAAGTCCTAATTGTTCATATTGCACATAATTTTATTCGCATTTTTGCATTGGAAAAGGGCTGATAAGTTGGCATAGATGTCAACATTTGTTGTGCAATGTTTGGGGTTCTTGAGTCTACTGGGTCTGTGCTAGGTGGAACCAGCTGGATCTGGCCATCGTGCTCCTGTCAGTGATGGGGATCACACTGGAGGAGATTGAGATCAGTGCTGCCCTGCCAATCAACCCGACTATCATCAGGATCATGAGGGTCCTAAGAATAGCTCGAGGTACACATTGGAAAATGTTCACACGTCCTTTTTCCGTATGTCTCAAACACCAATGATTGATTTGGTGTTATTGAAGTGTTGAATGCTAACAGTAGGTGTGTCAAAAGTCTTCAAATATTTACTGGTTTAATAGTTTTGCATGAAAGTTAACCACGCCCACCTCTGTTTTTTCATGGTCGCACAGTACTGAAGCTACTGAAGATGGCAACAGGAATGAGAGCGCTGCTGGATACAGTAGTCCAAGCCCTGCCTCAGGTAAAACTGACCCCCTCTGTTACTCTCACACATACAGACCCCCACCCCCCTCTCCCAAAGAAAAAGTTGACCAGCCTCAGTCAATACTCAGGAGAAGGGGGAGATGGAAGGATATGATTGCTGTTATTTCTGCTGGCCTTTAGATGACTCTGACAGAAGACTCATCAAAGACTGAATCTACGTGCACATGCTCATTTCAGCTTGACGCATTTAGACTCCCAATAAAAACCCTTTGGGTGAAAATGATGCTGTGTATCTCCTTTAGACAAAAATCAAGACTTTACTCAATTAGTATGTCTTTATTAAAAATGTGTGACAGGGCATGCAATCAAATCATGGAATGCATCACATAAATTACTAGGTAAAAGAAAAAGAACAATCCCTGAAATAAATGTAAAAAGTGTCTTTTAATCCAACAATGGTACGTTGCTTTTATCACTATATCAGTCAAGAAAGTTATGCACCAAAGTTCTGTTTATGTCTGTCAGATCTCGTCAAAATGTCATAGAGGGTTTAAGTCTCCAGTCATCTTTTATAAAGTTATTTACTAAGTTTGAAACCAAAACCACCATTTTCCAACTGCATCAGTTTTGTTTTTTCCATTTGTGCTGCACTCATGCAGCAGCCCCCTAATGCAGAGAGCTGCTGCCCTGTAGCTGACTCACCTCTGAAACACCACACTGTGCAGCCAGGAGAAGAGGGAAGGATTGCTTCTTACTCACCGCACTGCGTGTGCTGCTGGTTACTAAGACTGACAGCTCAACTGGAACCAGTGAAATACAGAGAGCTCAGCTTCTTTTAGCCAAACAATCAATGGGAAAACTCTACTCTGTGCACTTTGGAGTCAGGGCTTCAAGTTAGGCCTTAGTCACAACTGCCCTACAGTCTGAGGGCAAACCTGTATGAGGCACGCCAGTGGTCTGCACAAAATAACAAGATTGTACTCAATAAGATCGTACAGAGATAATGTTTGTGTACATTTTTTTCTAATGGCGTGCTGAGGGCAACAAGTCAAAATGAATACTTATAAAAGCACGTAAGGGTGAGTAAGGGGTAAGTAGGTGAGACCAGTTGCCCAGTTGTGGTCCTACACTGAATTACTCCCCGGGTGAGACCCTCCCCAGGTGACAACCCCCCCCCAACCCCATTAGAGTCACAACTGAATTTTGTTCGTCCAACACGTCAAACACTATATATCATCTCTACTTTGCTTAGGGAAGCAACAAAATCTTTACTTTCTGACGGTCGCGGGCCAAGGTGTAGCCATGTGTGTTAAAATTCCTTCAGCTCGGCTTCTACTGTTCTGCGCCAGAACCTGCGCCTCTCCTCTTTTTCTTTTTCCATCTGGTGCTCAGTGAAGTGCTGTCTTTATGATTGTGTTTTCTTGACTCCTGAGTACATGTCCAATCCATATCCAGCGTTTTTTGAAGATAATTGTTGACACGTCTTCTTGATTGCTGCGGGACAATAGATTGGAGATCTTTTGGGGCCAGAAAATTCTTAATATCCTCCTCAAATTTCTGGTGTGGAAGATAGAGCGTTTTGTCAAGTCTTGCTGTGTCATTCTCCAGCACCCTGCTCCATACAGTAACACTGACAGAACACAGCTGTTGAAGAATTTCAGTCTGGTCTTGGTGCTGTACTGTGATGACTTCCAAGTATTGTTCATGCTGATGAAACTCTTGCTTTGTTAATCCTGTTCTGTATGTCCTTATTACTTCCACCTTCTGACGTGATGATGCTACCCAACTAAGTAAAGCTTTCGGTGATTGGTAAATTCTGGTCATTGACCTTGATGGGGAGCTGTGATGTAGTATTCAAGGTCAAGATCTCTGACTTTTTTTTGGTTGATTTTGAGACCGAATTGATCAAAATCGGCTCAACCGGTCAGTCTTGTCCTGCATGTGTCAGTGAATATGAGAGAGCAGTGATAGATCATCAGGAAAGTCGAGATCCTCGAGGGTGGAAAAGAGTGTCCATCTAATGCCAGTTGGTCCAGCTTCAGTCGTGCGTCGCATCACCCAGTCTATCACCGGGTTGAAGAGAAGAGCTGACATCACACAGCCTTAACAGACTCCAGTTTTCACTTCAAACCAGATGTCAATTCCTTCCATAGCATCTGTAGTTGTTAAAGAAGCTACTAATTCATTGTACCATGTGGGTCGGTACTCCATAAGCCCTCAAGATTTGCCACAAGCTGTCTCTGTGCACACTGTCAGAAGCCTTTTCAAAGTCAAGAAGTTAACGAAGAGCTGTTGCTACCATTCAGCACTCTGTTCTATGATGTTTCTCAGATCAAAAATCTGTTCTGTGGATCTCTTCCCTTTTTACTTTTTTAAACCAGTTTGTACCTTTCTGGTGTGACATTTACAGTTTCCGATAACTTCTTGATGATTATCTTGGCCAGGATCTTGCTGGGGATGGACAGAAGGGTGATACCGTGCCAGTTGTTACAGTTGCTGAGTGGGCCCTTATTTGAAACTTTGATAGTTATACCTTTAGCCCATTCTACTGGTATGCTTGCTGATCTCCAAACGGTCTTGAAAAATGGTTGCGATATTTCTGTTGCTGTCTCTGGATTGATCTTAAGCAGCTTTGCATTCAAATTGTCATTGCCTGGTGCTTGATTGCTTTTAAGTGACTTGATGACTGAAACAATTTCCTCCTTTGTTGGTGGGTCAGTGTTGATGTCCAAGTTTGTCTCTCCTTCTGGACTTTCTGTTTCTGCTGGTGGTGGATCTCTGTTCAAAACCTCCTGAAAATGTCCAGCCCAGCGTTCGTCTTGTTCTGCTTCTGTTGTGAGAAGCTTGCCCTGTTTGTCTCAAATTGGTGAACTGATTGTAGAGTGGTGTTTTCCACACAGTTGTCGACTAATTCTGTCTACACACTATACGCGCTCCTGAGTATGCAGCTGGGCATGACAGGAATGCACGCAGCTGCAGGGGGCGCTGATTTACTGATTTAAGGCCATTCCAAACACTGTGAGATAGGAGATAATAAAAAACCAGAAGTGGCCCTTTTTCATTTTCTTTTTTTCCCTCCAAGTGGTAAGCTGGAGCCCCCTTTAAACTGGTGCCCTGGGCAACTGCCTGTACCTAAAACGGCTACTCAAGAGGAAATATCCTTTATTGGTACTGTATTTATTTGAATAATCTTTGCGTTTTATACTCCAGTGCAATTTATGTAAAACTTTTATATCCTTCTTTGTCGTGCATTTTTTGGCATCTGCGAGTACTACTCTGGAGCAATTTATAGCCCCAAAAAATACGGTGGTTTGAGGTTTCTTGCCATTTGATAAGACATTACCTTCAAAGATCTATGAATAATTGTCTATTTAGGTTTTTAGTTTCTTCCTTTTTTCCACTTCCTGTTTTTCTACCTGAATATCTGCTGCACAGTAAATCTCATATGCAAAGACAAAACATTCCTAAAACTGTCAAACAAATCCTGAAGTGAAAAAATACTCTCCCCAAATAGACAGACAAGGTGAAAAAACTGCTTATAGTGTGCAAATATAACTTCCCTTCTGACCCAGTGACCATCCAAAAAGTTCAAGAAACAAAACAGGTGTTAAAAAGAGTTTTTATGGTGCTTGCTCCAGGTTTCTGTTGGTCAGTCCCTAATCAAATGGAGTCTTTTTACTAATTAAAAGTCAAGCTGGGTCTCGTAAATCTGCACATGTGTAGATTCTGAAAGAATGTGAACAAAAGACCTTCACCTGCTGACACTTTTAATCCGGCATTATTGCACCGTATTTCACAGTTATGATGAAATGGCGAGCTGCCCGTTCTATTTCATTACATCACATGATGTCCACATACCGTGGACAGCATTTCAAAAAAGGCCTTTCGGATATGGATGAACAAAAGGAGAGCTGCCGCATGCACAGTGTGAGAGAATGAGACTGAAAGTTTCTGTGGCACACAGGGACAGATGTCTGTCAGAATAATAAGTAATAAAGACGGAGCACATTCTGAATACTGTAGAGCTTCTACACCCTGGTAAGAAGTTAATGGGTCCTGTTGGGACTTGGTGATGACCTAATACCAATTTTAATTATTAAAACTCCTATTGCCTATAAGACTATGTGATATTAAGAAACATTATCATAGCCCATCTTTTCGAGAAAGTGTGAAATGAAAAAATATTGTACATATTCTGCTCCTGTGTACTAATGAGAAATGGCTGAAGCAAGCCACTCATAATTAACAGCAACATATAAGGATGAAGTAGAAAATATCGGAGTAGAATAGAAGATATAGAAGAATAAAAACGTAATAATTATTGTTTATTTTTACTATTTCACAAAGGAAAATGCAAGCAAACAAAAGAAAAGTTGGAATAAAAGTAATATTTGGCGTTACTACCTTTATGCTTTCAAATCAGCACAAATTCTTAAAGGGAACATTTAAGTAGCTAAAATTAGCAGTAATTACTCATCCTTTATTTGTTACTTTCCATTATGGTTGAAAGTCCTGCTTTAGACATTTCTATTGACATTAAATCAACAATTTTGCTGCTAGTCAGAGGAAAACAAATAGTGGACTCCCATCAAACTTCGTTAACGACCACAGGAGATCAGATGTGAGTCCTTCCCCACTTTTTTTCTAAATATCAAAAACACTGAGGTTGTATCCAAATTCCTTCACTACTCACTGCATAGTGCACTATATAATGTGTTCACCATTTTGCTGTCCAAATCTACAATTCCGGAATCGAGCGTCCTAGAAATTTCCCAGAAGTCTCTGTGAAAACCCATATAGACCACAATAAATTCCAATTTAACAATTTTTGCAAAAATAATATTTCAGTGTATTTTTTTAATAAACCATCAATGTTTTTATCTTCACCACACAGTGGATTCATATATAGTTGTCGCAAAATGCTCATATCAATTGGATTTTTACTTTGTGAAATTGATAATGTAATATTCGCTATTTAAAAAAAAAAAAGGAGTGAGCATGGTGCTTTCAAAATCCAGGGCACTACATAAAGCCCTGCACTAAATAGCCTAAGAAAACAAGAAGTAAAGGAAAACAAAAACAAAAACCTACTATCATGATCAAAAATAAAAATGTTTCCTGCATTTTTTATTTTTTGTGCATTCAAGTAAAATAAATTTTAAGCAAGTGTCCTTGTGAATCCTATTAAAGACTGATTGGATTTTTAAAATCCTTTATAGGCTATTTTTTTTAGTAGCGTATTGATAAAACATTTAAAACAAAATCAAATATTACCTGAGACTGATCCAAAAACCTTTTGGTGTTTTTCTAATTTTGTGCAGCACCAACAGTAAAAATCCTTTCAAAAATATGTATACATTTATGAACAACAGATCTACTGTTTCTTCATCACAAAAAGCACCTCTGTTTTCCTCACTCCATGTCTTTTTGGAGCAGCTTCATGTCGGATCGAAACACTAAATTAACGTTAGACAAATGTGAAATATATTAACTCCTAAATAGAAAGTGAGGACATGTAATAGAAAATGTATTAAAAAACAATAAAGCATTATATTGTCAGAATGGGCTGAGTAAACGAAAGGCAGAAATTCAACCCAGTTTATATGAGGCTGCACACTGTGTGCTGCTTCACCTTGTCTGCGCAATACGTGAACAGGAAATATGCAAAATACACAGATTTTAGGTAAGATAGGGATTAAAATGAGACATAAATTGCATTCATAGACAGATTAGTGGACACATATTTTTTACTATCTATTTTTAGTGGCTCATGATAGGGAGGATAAAGAGTGTGTGGTACTGTCTCACGTGCCTCCCCTGACTGCACTCCCTGGTTGAAAAGTCTTTTAATGAGGAATAAAAACCGCCAAACCGACTCCAAACCCGCCCAAATTATGTCAACCTGCCCAAAGCAATTTTTACCTGCAAATTCAGAACTAACTGTTTTGTAGCAGAAGGCAGCTTGTTCGTTGAAGGACTGGAGAGGTGAAGCATGGTGGAGGTTCGTTGAACATTTGGGGCTTCATTTCTGCAAATGGAGTTGAAATTAAGTCAGGATGCATGGCATTCTCATGCTGAGAAATACAGGCAGATACTTACCCATCATGCATCAGAGAGGCAAATGACTGGCCGCAAAATTAATCTAAAAAGGAACGAGATGTACTGGAGCTACTGCATGGTCCCCGCAGAGTCCTGACCTCAACAGTGAGTGTGTCTTGGATTACATGGAGAGACAGAAGGATGTAAGAACTTCTAGATAATATTGGTGATTAGTTCTCAAAGAGGTTTGGAAAAACCTAACAGCAGAGTTCTTTAAGAAAAAACAGAGTGTACCTAAAAGATGTGTTTAGATGATTGATAAAGGGAATGAAATGATCCTTTTGTTTACAGCATTTTTTTCACTTGTCTAAACATTTCTTCACAACTTTTTTTATGTAAAAGCATAAATATAACATTTTATCTTGGAGTTAGATGGTGTCATCCATGAAACATTCATGTTTTACAGACAAACTTTTACATTTAAAGCAATCAGTAGCTCTTTTGTCATCTTTTCTTACATTTTCGAATAATGTTTTTGTTTGGCTTTAATTTACAATCTCTTTAGATTTTTCTAAAGAAATCCTAAATTCTTTAGATCCAAAGGTGGAATTATTAATAATATTTTAAGAAGAAACAAGCATCCTTCAGACAATAAAAGAAATTTGATGGTTTTGTGCTCAAGTTTTTTTGAAAAACAGCTCAACAAATAAAAAAACATCATTAAAATGGAAAAACGCTTTCTTAAAGATGATTTTTTTCTTTAAATGTTATAAATGTATAAGGGTTAACTATACCTCAAGGTATTTGTAACTGTTACAGTATCTGCTTTCTGCTGACTGTAGCATCCACTGCACTTCAGTCCATTGGCACAAGCTTAAGTAAATGAACTCTAATTTAAAGAAATTTAAATCAGAAAAATAGGTAGGGAATTAGGTACTATACATTAGTGTTGATAATTGATTCTAATCATTTGTAGTTTGAATAGAATATCTGCATTTTTAAGTGTAGCTTTTTTCAATTTCACTTTTTGTTTAAAAGAGGAATTCCTAACTTTAAATGTAGATATCACAAAATAAATCCAAATCAGGTTTCACTGGGAGAAGTCCTGAGACCTCTCCCAGGAACAAATATAACAACTAACCATGAGAAAAGCCCATTATCATTATCTGTGGGTCACTGCCATTTTCAGAGTTTGATGTGCCTGTAATAGGATTACAATGTGCACCTTATGTTTGCCGCGCAGCATCATCATCTCATTACGTTATGTCAACAAAAGGCTGTTTTGTCCTGGAATTGATTCACGTCCCAAAATGCTGAACCCAAAAATTACAACAACAAAAATGACATAGTCTGGGGTTCAGATACTAAAAACTTAGAGGATGACGTGTTGCGATCGACTAATCCGAGCAGGGAGACAAACATGGTGGTAATACCCAATATTTCATGGCTTCTTTTCTGAAAAAGAATCTTTCTGCTGGGGAATCATTCACACTTAATAAAAAGTTTTGAAAAAAGATTGCAGTTCTGTCACTGCCATTATTAGAAATAAGAGAAAATTGGAATTTTCCTTTACATTTCAATTTATTATATTCAAATTCAACTTTAGCTGTACAGCACTTTTCCTGTCACTAAGCATCTAAAAAGTGCTTTCCATAGTAAAATAGATAATTGTAAGATGAAAAATTGAAAGATAACATTAAGATAAGATATATATGAGCTCAAAATGCTGGCATTGCTCATCTTCATTCTACTTTTGTTTTTGCAGCTGCTTCCTAAAAGAAAAACAACTTGAAAAACCAGAGATTTGATAATAAAATGTAAAAACACTTAATGCTGATTTATTTAAACATTCTCAAAAAAGGAAAAGAAAAACATTCACAACTCCCGCTTGAGAACTGCCAAACGGTTCAAGACAAGATTATGTAAGATTAAGATTATATATGTCTGTGGATGTTTTTCAGGTGGGTAACCTGGGCCTGCTCTTCATGCTGCTGTTTTTCATCTACGCCGCCTTAGGAGTAGAGCTTTTTGGAGAACTTGGTGAGTTCCTAAAACCTCTTCTTGATTAGAAAACCTGTAAACAACCTTAACAAAAAGTTAATTAAATCCTGTCCAACATCAATCAATTTACGTTATGCTCTAAATTTTAAGTTATATGCTAGTAAAAAGTAAAAACACTCATTCTTTGCAGATGATGATATCCTTTGAAAAAACAGGTTACTCAGTTTGTATTTATTTATTTGTTAATTATTCAATTTGTTTAATACATATAAATACTATACTAAATACTATAAATTCTTATTCTTACTCTTCATATTTTTGTTAAATTGGCCAATTTATTTCTAGTTTTTACCAAAAAAAATCACTTCCTTTCATGAGTTTTCACCTGAAATAATATATTGAAAATTTACATCTGAAAATGCTTCACAGGGCAATATATTTCATTTTAACACACTTGTTCTTCCCATTTTCAGTTTTCAGATTTTTTTACTT
This sequence comes from Oryzias curvinotus, assembly GCA_023969325.1. Lineage (NCBI taxonomy): Eukaryota > Metazoa > Chordata > Actinopteri > Beloniformes > Adrianichthyidae > Oryzias > Oryzias curvinotus. The sequence goes on along the minus strand of CM043713.1, from coordinate 13,899,503 downwards.
TTGGCTTCGCCCATAATGCAACACATTCAGAAAATTACATACAAACTACTTTTTAGTGATTATCTCTATTTTCTAACACTTACTGATAAACCGGATTAACAAGCTTTGACAATTTAGTTTTTCTTAATATGATTAAATGTAGGTGTAAAAAATATTTATAGCAAATAAATAAACCTCTTTGTTTAAATGTTCTCTTCCTAAAGTTATATTTTCAAAATGCAGTGTGTCAGATTATGTGTTGTAGAACATTTGATCAGAAAAACAAAACCCCTTCCAGCATTTTTCTCTCATTTATCTGGAGTAAAATAAAGCGGTAGCTGCAGCAGTTCATAATGAAATTCATCTCAGTTTGGTCACTGCTCTCATTTATTTATTACAAAATGCAATTAGTCTCATTCCCCCTTCACATTTATAACCCATTACTTTAGAAAAAAAAATATCTGAAAGGGCTTCCACTCTTGTGGGTACATGTTCATAAAATCATTATATATCCATCTTTCCTCTCACCTCAAATGACTTGCTCCGCAGCTATACCTGACAACCATTAAGGAGTATATCCACCACTCTGGAACATATGCATTTCCCAAAATATCCACATTCAAGGTGGAAGGTCTTTATTCCAAACTGTCATATTTCCCTTGTGTGGCGCAGCTGCAGCTGCTGGCAGGGGGAGAGGATTAGTGGCTAATGCTACTGTTGCATTCTTGATGCTATTCTGCAGATTACATAGAAGCTGTAAAACAAATACAATCTTTGATCACATTGCTACTGATTTGCTAACAGGCTGTACCTGCACAAGTGAGACTTGCTGAGCTGCTAATCCAAGCCGCTCCCGTACAGAAATGGTGCTTGTTTCTCAACAAAATGTCAAGTGATTCTTCCAAAAAAAAATACAAAAGTAACTTCTTTTTCCCTACTATCTCTTCTTCTTTGCCTTCTTATTTCCCTTTTTCCTCCCACATTTAACCCTTATTTCTCTTAATTTTGCCCCTTCAACCAAACTTACTCTCACACTCAGTTTGCAACGAAGACTATCCGTGCGAAGGGATGAGTCGTCACGCGACCTTCGAGAACTTTGGCATGGCCTTTCTTACCTTGTTTCAAGTCTCCACGGGCGACAACTGGAATGGCATTATGAAGGTAAAAACCGGAGACAATCTTGTCGGGTAAAAGAGTTTATTTGAATCGAATTAGCTTCACAAGATTGCATGTTTTTACCTGTTTGTCTCAATCATCCATACCACCTCTGAGGTGAATTTTCTAGCCCATAAAATATTAATTTCCCTTGAACTTTTATCTACTTGAACCTGTGCCGCCTCCCTTATGTGCTGTAAAGGCAATACGGATAATGTTAGAGGGGGCTGGCACGCGCTCAGTCCATGCAGTGCACATGACAGCAGAATGTGAAGTAAGCCAGCGTGCAGCAGATGCCACCCCTCTGAGTAAATCTTAGCTATTTTAGAAATGAACTTACTACCTGGGCTGTGAGACAGGTTCTTGAGTTTAGTGGAAAGCAATTGATGCTGAGCTGGAATTAGTGTTTTAAAAGGAAAAGGAGGAAATAATGAGGGGAAGTGCAGTCAGGCAAAAGTGAGACATCAGTCAGGAAGAGCACGGGAGGAAATGAGAGGAAAAAAATGAGGTTAAGAGGGTCATCTATCATGGTTTCTCCCTATTTAGAGGGAAAAGAAAACACAAATGTAAAAAACAAAATTGGTTTACCGCTTCAGGTAGATGACACGACAGAAGAGTTAAGACCGAAATATGTAAAGAAAGATGATGTAAATGGGGTGCATGGCAAAATGGGATCCGTTCTGTGGAGGAGCACAGTGTGTAAATGTCAAGCTAGATTACATAGAAAAGACCACCTTCTGCTCACAGGGCTGGAATTGTTATGTGTGGTCACAGACTGGGTGAGATAGGTGTCCTTCCTCTTGTCACTTTAGTTTTTTTGTAATAAAACTTCTTAGTGAACATGTTGAAGTGGGGGAAACCTGTACAAAAGCCATGCTCCACAGAGAGGAATGCAAGCATGTGTGGTATATCAGCTAACTCACTTGATTGTACATTTAAAGCACATATATAAATCCTAATTTCGGCAAGAGATTGGGACATTTACTAAAACATAAAGGTGATATTTTTGCAACAAAACTTCCTTATTCATGCCAAAGCTGAGATCTTATAATGCAAATCTTCAGAGTTTACTTTATGCTTGTGCCGATTTCTTTGCACTATTTTAGTAGCTCTTTTTTGTGTTTATTTATAAGGCATTACTAATAGTATAATAAGCATAAACTGTTGTTTATGGATTAAAACAAAGTTCGAGGACATTTTCTTTTTAAAGAAGCATTGTTCTTTTCATATATTTTTTTAAAGTTTCTAAAAATTAGGACATAGTATTTTGGTCACCGTGAAGAAAGAAAATACACAAACATATGGGAATAAATCTTAAAATTATGAGGAAAAAACAACATTTTACAAGACTAAAGTTACAATGTACGAAAATAAGTACAAATCTTTCAGGAATAAAATTCATAAATTAAGGGGGGAAAAAATCAAATTTGACATGAATACAGTTGTGGATTTATGAGAAAAGAAAATCAAAATGTTACATGAATAAAATCATAGATTTGTGAGAAAAAGCCGAAATTTAGCAAGGATAAATTGCAAATTTATAACAAAAAGTCAAAATCTTTCCCAGAATAAAGTTATTAAGTTATTTTCTAAAGAAAAAAAGTAAAGTTATGTTTTTCTTTTTACATTTTACAAGGATAAAGTCATGAATGGATGAGAGAAAAATCAAAGTTATTTGAAGAATGAAGTCATCAATGCCTGAGAAAAGAGTCAAAATGTTACAAGAATAAAGTCAGAAATTTATTTTAAAGAATACATCTCACAATTTTACAAGAATAAAGGCATAAATTGATGAGAAAAAAGTTCAAATTGAATACAAATAAATAAATGAGAAAAAGGTTTTAATTTTATTCGGAAAAAGGCATGCTTTTTCTGAATAAAAGGTTAAAATAGGCTTTTTTTAAATGTTTTTTTTTTTGAACACCGCCTGTTATATTATGTATCAGAGACTATAGAAATCAGATGACCATGTTCAAGAATCTTGCTGAATCAGCTTTACTTTTTTTGTAAACTTTATTTTAACTTCATTTTCAAAAAACTTTTTCCGTGTAAAATTAGTTTTATTAGAAGGCATTCATTTGTGCATATTGTTAACTTTTTCCTCACAATTTTACAACTTTTTTTGTAAAATTGTAACTTCTTTGTCCTAATATTAGGACTATTTTCTTAGAATTGTATGACTTCCTTCTCATATATTCCTTCTCACATATCCTGCATCATAAAAAATGCTCTGTTCTGATTTTTTATTTCTTCATTCAAATATAGTGTTTCTCTTCTTCTGCCTTATCAGGACACATTGCGGGAGTGCCCACCAGACCACAGCACTGGCGTGGACTATGCCTGCAATCCAAGCCTTCAGTTTATCTCGCCCATGTACTTTGTCTCCTTTGTGCTCACCGCCCAGTTTGTGCTCATCAATGTGGTGGTGGCCGTGCTGATGAAGCACCTGGACGACTCCAACAAGGAGGCCCAGGAGGAGGCGGAGATGGATGCAGAAATTGAGCTGGAGCTGGCCCAGGGCACCCTCTGTTGCATGGGGACCCCTATTTTTGGGGGCGGAGGGGTGGACAAAGGACTGCTAGCTGTTGGAACAGGGCAAGCAGGAGCAGCTGGGAGAAAGGAGAGATCAGGGGCCAGAGGAGACAAGGGCGATGGAGTGAGGAGGCTGCGACACGCGGCGCACCAGGAGACCTATAACTGCTGCGATTCCAACCAGACGCTCTACTCACCAACACAAGTGAGTGTTTTTGAGAGTGTGAGACTGTAAGTTTGCTTCTTATTAATCTGTGATAGTGAGAAAAACTTATTTTGTTTGTTTTTGAGTGAGCTTGTGTGCGCAAATCCAAGCAAACTTACAAAATCTGATTGATCGAGACGGATAAATAATTCAAAACTATTTTTTCTGCTGCTTTATTGCTTTCCTTCAATGCTAGGGGAGATTTCGTAATTCAGCTGAGGTGCAGCTAGTGCTTAAAGCAAACTAATATTCTGTCTTTAGAAGAAGAAGGAAGCAGGTAGAAGTAAGAAATGTGGTCCATTTAGCTTTCTTTCACATTTTTTTTTTTTGGTACTAATAAGAGCAAATAATTCTGAGGAGAAAAAAGTGGGCAATTCTAAGTTCAGCCTTATACTTTCACATAAAAAAACCATCATATAATGGCTCATTCTTTGCTAATTTTATTGCATCAAAGTTCTTTGATTAGAACACCCAGAACCCTGGTTGTGATTTTGCAGCCATTCTTATGTAGATGTGCTTCTGCTCTTCTTATCATCTTCTAGCTGCAAAGCCTCATTTTGACCAAACTGGAGCTTTAATACAGATAATTTTATGTTTTCTATCTAAACATAATCAGAAAAGTTTATCTTCTTAGCAAATATGAGTGGGAGGGTCCAGTGGCTGCAAAACAAGCCCATATCATCCCTCTTCCTCTGCCATGTTTGTCAGCGTGTTTCTGAGGGGTCTTAGCCTTTAGGCAAATGCGGCTTTTTATTAGCAACCTTTCAACACAAAGATGCTCTGAGGCGGGGGGCCTCAGAGCAGGGGGCCAATGTAGTTGTGGGATGTGCCACTTGTCCCCATTTTCTGAGCCAATATTGGTATCATTATTACAAGCAATACAAGCTTCTTAAAGCATTGCAATTTTTATACATAAAAAAGTCATAGCCTCAGTAAATATGAAATAGAAGCAGCGTATAAACATATTATAACCTTTTTCTGTAACACTTTACAATAGGGGTGCCTTTACCAGCATTAGTTAATACACAATTAAGCATTAAATACCATTTAAATAACATGTTAATAGACATTTTGCCTTACTGCGTAAATACTTAATGCATCAGTTGGCAGCTAACTAATGTTCATTATTTAACCCACTTAATGTATTACAGAGCATAAATAAAAGTGGCCTTATGTTTAATGTAACACTTTTACCCTGACCAAATCCTACATAAATGCTAAAATCATTACTTTACCATTACCTAATCTTAGTTCATCATAATGAATTGATTATTGGAATCTATATATCAAATCTGAACAATTATTACCGTAGAAAATGTAACAGATGTCTGACAACTTTTGTTAGTCATAATGAAACACGATTAATTTTCCTTTTAGCTTTTTTATTTTACATATTTCCGAAACACATAACAGTGTTGAACAAGTCTCACCGATTCATTATTACTTCAAGCAATCCCAAACCAGGCCCTTTTCAAATCATGCGTATTAACACATGTTAAGTTATGGTTAGGGAATGCTTTTGAGGTCTTTCAGCACTCATTAAGGGTTAGTTCAGCCTAAACATTCAACAAAAAACTTTACTTACATAGTGCTTTCTAATTTTTAAAATAAAAAAAAATTAAAAAAACATGCATATTCAGTTATTACTGCAGATATTATTAAAGCTTTACTAACATATTATTTAACATGTAGGTAATGCATACCTAATGTTAAGAATTTGCACGAGAGCTTTTTTAACACTTGTACTGCATAAGTAAGGTCAAATAATAAACACTAGTTAGATGTTAACTAATGCATACAATTATTAAATGCAAATAATGGATAAAAGTCTCTTTTCAGTCAGGGTTAATGGCTAGGGTTAAGCCTGAACCATCCGACGTGAAGCAGAGGACTGTTGCTTCTGCGACAGTGCGTTAATTTCTGATAATGCACACCTCAAAGGCCATTAACCCGCGTATACTATGGTCACTTACAAAAGAAATAAATATTCAATTAGTTATTAGTAGCTAATTCTTGTTAATTTTTCGGTTTGGATTGCTTTTTCACACAAAGCTAACTATTTGCTACGTTCTCCATTCTTGACTGCAGTGGCAAAGGAAAGCAATATATATGCTGATCATCATAATAGGATCAAATAAAGCATCAAATCAGAGAAAAAGTTCACCTCTTTGTTTTTATTCAGATGATGAAGCAAAAATGTGTTTGAAAGAAGCCAGCGCAGCTATGTGACAGGAACGTCTTGTTTAGGCCTGCGTTATCATTTTTTAATGCCCAGCAGCCAATCAGGATCAAATATTTACCCAGACGCTTGTTAATTAATGCTTCATTAGTCATTAACTAAAGATATTAAATGGACCCCTTAATATAAAGTTTTGAAAATCATCTATTGCACTGTGTTTCATGCAGTAATGTTTTTATTATAGTGTTCACCTAGCATGAGTCTGTCAGTTTGTCTCTTTAAACTCTGAAGGAATTCCTCCAGAGACAGCTTTGATTCACAAACAAGAATTTAGACAATTGAGTCAATACCCCAGTATTTTCTTTTATTTATTTTTTTAATGGGACTGATTTGTTGGGTTTTTCTGTAAAGCTTTCAACCAGCAAGATGTTGTCAGTTTCTAATACAAATTGGCCTTTTTACTTTAGAGGTTTGTAGAAAAATAAAGGAAAAAAGAAAAGTGTTTTCAACATTTACTGGGGTAAAAAAAAAGCAAAGCAAAGAAATAAGCAGCTCCCAAAGGCACCAAAACAGCTCAACTAAGAAATCAAAGCAGTACAAAGCAGCTTAAATCGTAATTCCTTTTTTGTTGTTGTTGTTGTTGTTGTTTTGTTTTTGTTTTTTTTGTTTTTTTTAGAACCTTCGTTGTTCGGTCAACTGAGAACATCTTATATCCCTAATTTTCATTGTTTAAGAGTTATTAACATCACAGGACTCACATGAGACGGAGTCTGCAGGCTCCTCCCTCTTGAGTAATCATCCTTTCTCTGCAAATCCTATGAGTCGGTCAACAGAGACACAGGTTTCCAAAAAGAAATCGCAAATGATGCTGTGAGATATCCTCCCTCACATAAAGACCACTCACCCTCAGCCATGAGGAGTCTCACCCTTTGTAGAGCTAATTTTGGCGGTACGCTGCCATTTTTAGTTTGGTGTTGGCTGACGGAGGAACTTAATGTAGACGGGGGAGAACACACTGGCAGCATCCTCCTCCGCTTTTTCCTCTCTTAGTTCTCCTCTCTGTGCCTCAAAAGGGCTACAGTGGAGGGAAAATAGCAGAGCAACATCATTTATGTGAAAGACACTTTCTGGGAATTTTAAGTGTGTGTGTGCAGTTAAACATGTGATGTCTTTCAATAACAATCATAAGAAGAAAAAAAACGATTTCTTTTTGGTAAAAAAAAAAAACGTGTTCAGAAATAGAAGGCAGGCCTTCAGATATGCCCACCAAACTGATGGCTGTCTATTCTGTGTGCAAAAGACACTGTACAAGAACTTTATGAGATATAATGACACAAAATGTTGGGCATGCCTTCACTATGTGACTGAAATGTGTCTTTATAAGCAGCAAAGATGGAGACTCTGCTCCCCTTTTGAGTTCTGCAGCAAAACTTGATTATGTTGATATTGAACATTTCGAGATGCCTTTAGGTACACAGACGGTTGGCAGTACACAAGCCAGCTCCCAGCACTTTTAGCAGACAATATGGGAAGTCCACACGCACAGAGAGGAAGGAGATAATAGCCGAGCCAGTGACTGTCAGATAAAGGCAGTAATTAATTTCAGCTCTCTGCTCCTTCACTCTTTAGTTCCATTCCCTGCAGACAAGCCCTATTGTTGTCCACTAATACAGTTATTAATGGGGGCTAGCGCATAGGCCACCACAGTCAATCAAACGTTTTTTTTTTTGGTTTTTTTTTATTAACCTCCCCACCTACACAAAACAAATTCTCTTGAGTTTTTCAGTCAGAAAAGTGTGTTGAGTGTGTGTGTGTTGTTTGTTTGTTTTGCAGGCACGATGAGCTTTTGCAGCCCTGTTTCACACTTAAACTGCTGCTAGTACAGTAACTTTCGAGCTTTTATTCCCCCTCTTATTCAAAAATGATAGGTCAGGGTTTAATGTAACACAACCGATTCTTATGAAGTGTGTGTACTCACACAGCAGATCCAAGTATAGTCCCATAAGCTGTGTTTTAGAATTGTGTTATAAATAAAGGCTTATGTGGGGGATTGAAGAGGAGTGACCCTATTTCACAGTATCTTTTGGGAAATATCTGCTGATGTAATGCAGTTATTTTGGCTGTTGGAGATTTGCTACAAGCACATTTAATGGAAAATTCAGGATCCAAGAAAGGAAAATCAACTATTTTTACTTTTTTTTTTTTTTTTGCTTGCTTGCTGCAATGCTCTCACTGAAACCTTTATGATAAAACTTTAGCAAAAAGAGAACTGTTACGTCTCAGAAGTAATTCACTTGAATTTAGTGTCAAGCCAAAATTATCCTAAGCAGAAAGTAAGTGCTTAAATCCTAAATTCTTTCAGTATTGAATAAGCTAAGTGAGGTGATAAATCAAATGTAATTGCTTTTCTCTCAGTGCCTAAGGACTTGACAGTAAAATCCAGTGTTCCTTTGCTAATGAGTGCCTGATATTGAGGTCCCTTTTACCAAAAGTGTTTAACCCTAAAGGCCAACTAGCCATCATGTGAAGTCTTGTTTTGTTTATTGCCTTTATGAAGATGCTTCATTTTATATACCATAATGTGTTTAATGATGAAGTAGAAATGTACACTCTAAGGGTGACTGAGCAAACAAAATAACATGCAGGTTGCACACAGGCACTACTATAACCTACTGTGGTGTATGCATTTCCCTGCGTGTTCTTTGTCCTCGCATGTCCGCATGTGCGCATGTTTGCGCCTGCGTGCATACTGGTCTGCCGGCCTGCGTCCTGTGTGTGTGTGTGTATCCGTGGTGTGTGTCTGGTGTGTGCGTGTTTGTGTTCCAGGAGAGCCAGTGGTTGGACAGCGTATCTCTCCTAATCAAGGATACTTTAGAGGGGGAGATGCTGATGATCGACAACCTGTCCGGTTCTGTTTTCCACCACTACTCCTCTCCTCCACCTCTCTGCAAAGACTGCAAGGGCCACCCACTAGAGGTACCACCTTGAAAAAAAATATTACACATATGTGTTTCCAGCGTGAACACACACACACACACACAGGAGATGTGTGGATTTTAAAACTAGCCTTCTCATTAAATGGAAACTAGGAAACCCTTTCTCATCACACTTTCACTTCATTCATGATGACTTCAGTTGTGGTTTTCTGTGCTTTTTCTGTGCATTCACAGAGTTCAAGACAGAGGCTCACTATTTTCTCGTTATGCCAAAAAACTGGAATGTTAAAATGTTAAATCATTTGATTTATAGAAAAGAGCAAAAAAATGTTGTGAGCCACACCTTTCTGTTTATGTCCTTTCTATTTTGTAGAAAAATTAAAAAGTAGATCTAATAAGTATGCTTTGTTAGTTACATAAGTACAGACTTCAGGTGTTTTTTATATATTGTAATCTGTCTTAAAGACCCACTCTCATGGAAAATGGTGTTCTTAACATGTTTTTGCAGCATTTTCCTCATGATGAAGGACATTTATAGAGCCCAAAGTTGGATTGCTGAGTATCCATTTATTCAAATCATTATGAATCAGGAGAAAAGAAATTTAAAAAGATCGTATTTGTCACATAAAAAAATACACTGGACGGGCAATCCCTGCTCTGAGCTTTCAACAACTGGAAAGGGGAAGGGGGGTGCGCGGTTGCTACAACTCAGAGGAGAATTTCTAATGAAATTGGTTTCAGATAAAAGCACCTAAGCTGGTGTAAAACAATAACATTTTTTTTTTTTAAATCAAGCATGTTTCTTTAATGCTATTTCTGATGAACCAACCCATAGTTTTGGCTTTATCTTACTGTTTAAACTGCTGACAAATAAATTTCACCTACATATATATGTACACAGTCTGAATGGAAAGTGTTGTTCAAGTTTGTGTTTTTAAAAAAAATGTGTCAGTATCTTTATTGTGCTGTCCTGTCAGTAAACTCTACATATCTACACGTGTTCATTTATACACTAAAGTGCATGAATCAGGCAGATCATGTGCATGCAGCAATAACTGCAACCACTGTGGAAGCATGCAAGCATGCAAACACAAACTTAGCTTTACCATCTAGGATGTCTGTTAAACTCAAGATCCTGCGATGAGCCCACATTCACGGATTTCCTGTCCTTGTAAAGTGCTGTCCATCACAATGACAGTGCAGAGTGTCAGTTCAGAGAGAGCAGTGACTGTAATCTACACCTCCTCACCTGTTGGCTATGCTTTTTGCTTGTCTGCAGATGCTGTCAACCCATCAATCTTTCCTTCACTCCTTACAATGTTTCTACTCCTCATCTGAACTTTCACTTCTCTCGCTGCCCTTCTGTCTGTTTCTGATTTATTTCTCCAACCCAGTATAACTCTGCTGCAGGTTTTCACACATCAAAATTCCCAAACTCTGTGTTGGTGGGGATAAAAAAGGCATTGTGCGTGCAATGGCCTTTCACCGCACTGTCCTTCCTCCTGAGGGGGGATGTATTATTGTGGAAAGCAATGCGCTGCAGGAGACTTGGGTGCAGTGGGTGAAAGACAGTGGAAACTATCATCAAGGAACTGACTAAGATGTTCCCTGGGTTGAACGGCAGCTTGAGAGTAGCAATTGAGTGTGCAGGATGCAGTGAAGCAGTGGGGGCCGAAGCTATTAGCTGGTGTAAGCAGGCACTTCTTAAGGCTACAAGAGTTTCTCAAAAATAGTTTGAACTGATTCTTAAGGAAGGGGTTTAGCAAGGAGTTATTAAAACAGTTTTGAATAAATTGAAAGAAAAGCAGCCTTTTTGGAGATAAAAAGGTATCAGTTCCATAACAAGGAAAGCCTTTAGCAACAGCTCTTACCTCCATATTTTCACTGGTACTTGAAATCCTTTTATAGTTTGTTATCAGTACAACTTCTGCATACTTTTTTTTTTAAACAGTAATAGTTTGTAGAGGCTTGGGTACTTTTTAATGTTAATTTGGTTGCAGAGGTCACAAGAGGGGAAAAGCGTCACCTGAATCAGCATGGTGTTTTATAGTCTCAGAAGCCCCATAGGTACGAACACAACAGGCGTTTGACGCACAGTCAAAAAATGCACTATTAGCCCATGGTTTCACGCATGGTGTTTACCAGCACATCTCCACCACCTACAGTTGTAGGAGGCTTTGTGTGAAATGTCAATTTTCAAATGGTTGGCACATCCTTGAGCTAAAGGGGACGCCATCCATACAACACTACCAAATCTGAGACCCTGATTGGTCAAAGCTTGGCCTGGTGGCCACACTTTTTGTCCATAGACTTCGAAAAGAGATGTAGAAACTTGCCTAGATATACTGGACGTGAACGAAAGACTTAAACGCAGAAACCCAAAATCCATGTTTACGCGTGTTTACACAGACTTTGCATTGGAAGTGGTCACTTGAACACACGTTGCAGAGGGCAGTGTGAACGTAGTTTTGGTTCTTATTTTGTTGTTGTCTTAGTAAACAGCCTCTTGCATCATTAATTCATTACTTTAAGTCTACAAGTTTATCTTTGTAAAATGGTGACTTTTTTCTCTTAATTTTTCAACTTGTTTGTCATACTTCTACGACCTTATTTTTGTATGCTTTTTTCTTTCATGGTGGCCCTAGTACTCTTGCATAGTGCCCGCTCTGTGTTAAGCATTTGGTTTTGCTTCCTTCCCAGCTCTCCCATCAGTAGAACTATTTGTTTCTGCACCCTCGTGCTGCAGTGAACACTTTCCGATTGCCTGAAGCACCTGCTATTGTTAGTGAAGCTGTCAATATTTCTGGAGTTAGCTATGAGGCAACAGAAGAACAAGTCCTCCTGTTGTGCCGTATGTCGTCTCTGGAGGTACAGTGAGAAATCATGAAGGTTAGAAGCTGCACTCTCTGTGATGTGTCGTTGAATGCACCGAGACAACCTGCAGATCCTTCAGTTGAAGCCAAATCCAGCCCCTCTTTCAGGCACTGAGAAACTCACACAGGATGCAGTCTATTCTTGCATAAGTGGGGGGGCTAGTTAAATGACAAATCCCCCCAAATAACAGTTAGAAAATGTATAAATAGATCTTTTTTTCTGAATTATTGAATGGCTACGCATGTGCTTTTTTCTGTTTGGCTTCTTCCCATCTTTCTCCTTCCGCCTCTCTTTGGGGGCCAGCGGCAGCGTTGATTTACTCTATCATATCAGCGATTAATCTTCTTCTATGAAGATATTTGTCTTTCTCACCTTTCTCAAAGTATTAATACATTTTTAACCAGCTTCACTTCATTCAATTTCATTTGGCCGCCTTTTAGTACTTCTGTTCACTTTCCTTTTTCTGGCTATTTTTGGCTCTGCTTTTCCAAAGCAGCATGGCTGGAACTCCCCCAGAACCCTAAAAGTCCACTCAAGCTCAGTGTTTGAAATTATGCACAAAAGTGCTCTAAAAATGGAGAGTAGAGAAAAAAAAATCAACAACCATGTAAAGAGACATTTCTGTCCAATAAATTTGATCAAATTTTTTAGCCCCCATAATATTTCTCCAGTCATCATTTCAAAGCATTCTCGAGAAAATTTTGTATAAAATAAATGTGTTATTTTCTTAATGGCCGTGTCAAACTGCAGCTACGTACAATTTGCGCTTGTCCACAGATTAAATTTTGGTCTTTCGTGGTATACATGCGTTATATACGTAGTTCTTAAGTGCTTCTTGTGTTCGTCATTTGTCGATGCGCGCAGATATCCATCAGGTTTTGGCCGATGGGTCTTTGCTCTTTTTGACCTGTTTAGAAATTTTGTTCAGTTGAGAATTATTCAGTTTACGCATAATTCCAGGCTCCAAAAAGACCAATCTTACTCAATTGTTTGTGATTTTTGTGAGATCCATGCACAAATTTGTGGCTTTCAACAAACGTTCCACATATTTCTTTAACGTGTGTCTTCAATTAACTTTTCATGAATGCACCACAGATATATAACTTTTATATCATATATACGCCACACATATCACATTCAAAATATATAATTGGCACACAAATCACAAAGTCTTTACATATAAACACCATGGTCCATGCATGATTGGCGTATTGTGTGTCGGATTCGGCTGAACTCTTATCCCTCTAGCAATCTATACTGAGTGAGGGTTTCCCGCTTCCCTTGTCCCCTTTCCGGGCAGGGATTCAGGTCTCTAGTGGGGCGGAGCATTGTGCCGCGCGGAAGGCAGGTCGGGGGAGGGGGCCTGGTAAGGCGGGCAACGATGGTCTGAATGCACGGCGGGCCCTCAACTGGCTCCTGCCAGCAAACGGAGAACTGACTTAGACTGTGAAATTGCGAGGGCCAGTGGCGGGTGCTGACCATGGTGCTGACACAATGTGTTTTCAGCTCGGTGCACTGAAAGGGAAGAAATTAAATGAAGCACAGGTTTATGTGTCCTTTGCATGGTTTATACATACTTTTTAGGTATTTATCATTTTTTATTCGTGATGCATTTGTGATAATTACATGTAAAGAAACCCAACTTTTTTCACTTTTTCCATATTTACGTATGACCAACTTTCATTTGTGCCAAATCCACAAATTGTATGTAGCAGCAGTGTGACACTGCCTTTATTGACAAAATACATTTTTATAAAAATAATTGAAAATGTTGAAAATACACAACTAAAATCACTGATTTATTATGAGACTACAGCTGGACTGATGCCACATGCTCCCTTCATCAAACCACATCATCATTTGTCATTGCTTTAGAGTTCTTACATCAAATCCTCTAGAAATTGTGAGCCTTTTTGGCCTTTTTAATAGGCATCCAAAAGCAGCACAGATCAACCCAATATCATTTTAGTTATTTATTTGTTTTATTTTTAATTGTCTTTGTCAAATGTTCTTACTGTCATTAGCTAACCTTTGCAGTCGGGTCTTCTGTTTTCAGTCAGAATCTTCTAAATGTTTAATCAAATTCTTTTTTTTTTTTTTTTTTTTTGTTCAACAGCAGGTCGACGATTTCCTCAATTCAAGCAATCTCGCTTTTCATAATGGTTGTCATTTTAGAAATTTGCTAATTCTGCAACTCTAAGACATATTTTACAGCTTTGTACAATTATGAGATGTGGTTTAAGGTTATAATATGATTACTTTCAGGTGAGCAGGAATAAGATAAGTTAGGATTGAGAAAGCAAATAGTCATTTTGACAGATTTTTTGTATCAGACATGGACAAAGATGAATCATCCATCATGATGCAGTTCTAGAAATCTCTGCACATTCTCTGCAGGCAAAGCTGGGGACCTCCAGATTTGAGAATGCAGAAAATGCTAAATGTTAACATGGTTTTGAACAAAAAGGATCACTTTCAAAAAAACATTACAAAATGCAAAGGTCACAAGTGCTGATGTTGTGTTTTTCTTCTTATGAAAGCCAACACAAAGACTGCAGCTAATCTTACTGCACTGCCTCAAATTTAAGCTAAGAAAAGACCAACAGCCCTGAAATTCTCGTCCTTAAATATTCCCAAACTGACTCTGCAAAACTCACTCATATAAACTGGTTTTGACTCTGTGCTTACATGTACCCTTTTGTGTGACTTTCTGCCAATTTCCTAAAGCATTTTCAAAGTTTTCTGCACCTGTGGGAGTGTTTGCAATAAAAAAAGGGGGGAAAGTGTTTAGTTTGTCCAAAAAAAAGCAATAAATTGCTAAAGTTGTCCAAAGAGCTAATAAATCATTCAAGAATATCCTCTGAGGTTGATGAATGAATGCAAATTTACTCAATCTACATTTCCCATTTTGTCCTTGCTCTAGTGAGTGCTAAAGTTAAGAACCAAAAACTATTACCACCACAAACTGGAGTTAAGTTAATGAACTCTAAACATAATTGTAACTTATTTACTGACTAAATGGTCTGCTAAGAAAAACAAAAAGTCTTCTTTTCAAAGTTTCAGAGAACACAGGTTGGATAGACCTTCAGCAAATCAGTAACATGCAAAAGTATTCATGGAATTTCTTATACAGATTTACTGAAATGTTCAAATTAGTCATAAATTGAAGCAAAGCACCAATAAAACTTCAGACAAATATGTGGTGAGTCCCAGCATTTACTTTGAAAAAATACCAACTATGATCAGACATTATTAACAGGATCCCCAATTGCTCCAACAAGTGTTGCAGCAATGGTTTAGGTCTAAAATCTGAATGAAGCAGGTAATGAGGATAATTGTTTTCATGCTGAAAAGAGCTGGTGTGTGTAAAAGTTTCCAGTAGGTCCTCTGAAAACATCAGTTTAACTTAGTGTGACATATTTTCACTGAAAGAAATAGAGGAATAAATGAAATGTGAAATTAAAGACCCACTTCAATGAAAATCATGCTTTTGGCGTTTTTACATGTTCTTGTAGCATTTTCCTCATGATGGAGAACATATGTAAAGGGAAATATTTCTTGTAATATGACACAAGCTTTTTAATTTTTGTCTAAAAACTGCATAATCATACTAAAAAGACCATCGCAAAGACTGACAATAGATTAAAAAAAAATTAGAGTTGGGCTTTAATACCTGCGTAAATGAAACTATCAAGGCTGAATACTAGGACTGCCCCAAATCTTGCCTGGATCCTGATTACTCACATTTCCTCTCTAATGCTCCCATGCTCGTTATTGACCCCTGCCTGCCTGACCCTGATTTAGCTTTGTGGATTTTTACCTGAGCTAATAAACCTGCTGCCATTGGAACCAGCCATCTGCCTGTTTTGTGACAGAATACTTTGCCAAAGATCCAGCAGCAGAAGTTCCAAGCCCAACGAACCCGGCAGCGTTTGCTGCTTTGTTGCTGGAGCACGGTCGCCAGCTCCATTGTCTAACCTCCACGACCGAAGCCATCATGTTGTGACTGCAAATCAACCCACCTGTCAGCGACACATCCACCGCAACTCCTCCGGTCGCTCAGTCATCGTCAATAACCGCCTAAGGTGTCGTGTCTAGCTCACCTCACACACCTGGACAAAGAATAGCGCTTCTGGATAATTCGACGAGGATCCAAAGCAATGCATGGGGTTCCTTATGCAGTGTGACTTGTTTTTGCGCCAACTACCAAGCCTCTATCCTCCAGAAGATGCTAAAGTATAACCGGTGTGCTCCCTCCTAACCGGAGAAGCACAAGAGTGGATAGCTGCACTCTGGACTGGAGGATCGCCACCCTTCCATTATTATACTCCGCACACACACATTTATTACGCGAGGTGTTTAACCATCCAGCAGATGGCAAAGACCCTGGGGAACAGTTATACTACATCAAGCAGAGGCGGCAGACCGCATCTACCCACTCGCTACAATTCTGGATTCTGGCGGCACACACAGACTGGACAAGCAGCTTGCTGGTGACTGCTTACCGTGAGGGACTTAGAGCTGCAACAGTAACTGGCATGCTACTACGAGGGATTACCCTTGGATCAACTCATTCCCCTCACCATTAAACTTGATAACCTGCTGAGGACCTGGCGGCCACATAACCCTGCTTCAGTGATCGCCTTGCCCACCTCGCCGATTCTCCCAGGGGCCTCTGGTTTCCACCACGAGCCCATGCAACTCTGCTCCACCCAGCTCTTTCCAGGGGAGTCATTGAGGCGATTCCAGGAGAACCACTATCTCTACTGCAGCCAGCCAGGACCTGTTCGCAACACCTGCCCAATCGCCACACACAACACTTTGCAGAACCTGTGAGTGAACCCATGATCACCTTTACTCTGCTGATTACCGTATGCTTTGAAAACTGCGTAGGGGAAACTCAAGCTATGATTGACTCTGGGACGGCTGGGAATTTTATAGACCTGGCTTTTGCTAATTCTCATGCTGTTCCTTTGCTCACCTGCTTTGAGCGGGTGGCTTTCACTGCTCTAGACTAAAGGCCCATGGGGTCAGGTCAGATCTTGTTCCTGACTTAGGATATAGCAGTTAACACATTAGATCACCATCACAAATACCTCTGCCTCTTCGCCATCGAGTCCCCCTCGTTGTTCCATCATCCTCGGTCTGCCTTGGCTGGAGAGGTACGATCCCACTATAGACTGGTCAGAGCACAAACTCAAGTTCTCCTCCGTTCACTGCCTTCAGATCACAATAAGGTCTGATAACTGTGCTCCGTCAAGGCAGATCCCAGTCATCACCCTTCGCAGAGATCACCGTGACAGGGGAGGTAGAAGGGTTGCCATTTCAATACAAGGATCTGCGGGAGGCCTTCAACAAACAGCGTGCCTCACTGCTCCCTCCACACCGATTCTACGGCTGTGCCATCAACCTCCTGCCCAGAGCTATGCCCACCCGAGGACGGGTGTTCCTGCTTTCCCAGCCTGAGTCAAAATCCATGCAGGCCTATATCCGAGTGGAGTTGGCAAAGGGCTTTATCCAATCATCTATATCCCCAGCCTCAGCCGGCTTCCTCTTTATTAAGAAGAAATATGGCGGTCTAAGGCCATGTATTGACTAGCACCGCCTTAATGACATGACTGTGAAGAACTGTTATCCCCTTCTTCTGGTTCCTGCCAGTGAACCCCTAGATGGGGGGTTGGGGACTGAACCCGCTGACATTGAAATGCCCACCTTGATGGCGGATGGCGAGGCAGCCTATCTTCTGAGTTCTAAACATCACTCTCAGCACTGTACATTCAAGCACTGCACTGAGCCTCACTCAGTGCAAAGTATTGTTTGTGCCACTCTGCCTGCATTACTGAGCGTTATATCCAGACCTGATCTTCAGATTTTCTGACCCCGTGTTGTCTTTGACTCTTTTTGCCTGCCCCCTGCCCCAAATCTCGCCTGGATCTTGACTCCTCTCGTTTCCTCTCTGCCCTCCCATGCTCGTCATTGACCCCTGCCTGCCTGACTCTGACTTAGCTTTGTGGACTTTTTGCTGACATAATAAACCTGCTGCGGTTGGAACTAGCCATCTGCCTGTTTTGTGACAGTATAAGTGTGTGTTGAGATGTATCAGATTTGTTAGACTAAAGAAAAAAAATGGTTAAAACTATGATAAATTGAAAAATTGTAGAGAATAAAGAATTAGCTGTTTATACATCACTCATTAAGCATAGTTAATTAGGCCTTGGAAGGAAAAACTAAAACATGTGATATTTGTCTGACAACAACAAAGCACATCACTGAAGTTGTTCAAACTGACAACTTCATATAAAATATGTTGATAAGTTTGGGAATGAGCCAGTAATTATCTAAATCTGTGGTATCTAGGTGAGGAGATGCTTGAAAACAGTCAGTTCTTCCGCTGGATTTGAGAGAGATTGATTACTGATGCAGGGAAGGCAGAGCAAAAAATAGCTGGCATGACCTATTTGAGAAGTTGCGTTAGGAAGCAACTGTATCCTGGAGATCAATTGATGAGATACAGATGAAAGATGTAGCCCCATGCCCGAATTCTGTTCCGAATCCACTGAGCTCAGTGAGAAAGGCATGTGGAACATGTCTGTGCTGTTATCAGCAGAACCAGCTGGAACACAAAGAAGGCAATTTAAAAGATGCTAATTGTACTAGAATGTATTTTAATTAATACTGGTAAATATATTAATCTTAAAGCTATGTTCATACCACCCTCAGCAATGCAGGTTCAAGTGACCACTTTCAAAGAAAGTCTATAATTTGTAATGCTACCATCACAAATAAATATCTGCCACCGCGCGATGGGGAGGCATCAGCAGAATTCATAACCATTGTAGTGGTTATGAATTCATATACATACATATTATTCATCTTTTATTGACAAATATTGCACATACAAAATATCGTACAATGTATGACACCCCGTATCTAATTCAAATGTATTTGATTAAAATAGCAACAGATTATTAAATTTGCCCAGGAGATTGGAACACAGAAATAAGGATTAAAAAAGTAATAATTTCTGTTAGTGCATGATTCAATGCTTTGTATGTCTCTATGTAAAGAGTATAAAACATAGATTTTTTGTTAAGATATTTACATTACAGAGTTAATATTTTGCCATAATTACAAGTGGAATTACTGTATAAATAAAGGATTTTTGTGTTACATTTCTCATAAATAAATTATCCAAAAGCGATATATTCATATAATAATTTATGATCTTTACAGATAAGTTGTTGTAAAATGACTCAAATCTCTCCTAAAGTTAGTGAATGTGCAATTCCAAAATAGATGAGACACTGCTTCTGGTGGGAAAATGCTAAATGAACAGTAAAAAAAAAAGAGTTTCACAGGGTAAAATGAATGAATCATTGAAATCAATTTCTTGAATTTTATTGGTAACAATTTTTGGGGCAAGAATCTATTATTATCACCCTCCATTTAAATATGAAATACTTTGCATTATTTTTGTCTCCTCAGATGGTATATTCTACTCCTGACAGAAAGTAACTTTAAAGTAATACAGCACATTACAATTTTCCTACTGCATATTTGTAAGGTAATTTATTATTTTAATGCCTCCTCAAATAGTCCTGCAGTTCTGGATCCTAAAGATGTTGTAGTACTTTTATAATACCTTTCATTTTTAAACACAATTACAACAGTATTGTGTACTCTGTGGTACTAATTTAACAGTTTAGGTTTTTGCTGCATCTCTAAAGCACAAAAACACATGTATTCAGGTACTCCTCTGTATCAAAGGTACAGGGTCAGGGTCACCATGTTTAATTCTTGTCATTTAAAGACGTTGATATATTGAACAAATTCTTTGCAGCAGATCAGAATGGCAGAAATTGAGCAAGCCTCCCTAAAGTCAGAGCAGCTCTCAGACAAGTCATCATCGCCTGCTCTGCCGGATGACCTCAGCCTGGATGAACACACCTTTCACATGTTGGCACAAGAGGGCCAGGTGAGTACGTATACAGTGGGGTTAAAGGAGGATACTAAGAGGTACAATTCTAAATGGAACATGAAAAATTCTGAACTAATCCATGTATATTCTGGAGAATGAGCAATACTTGTGCTCGGATTTATGTCATACCTCTAAGAAGATGAACTTTCCCTAAAAATTCAGTGAAAAACCGGGTTTTTGGTTAAAGAGGAACCCCAGGCATCACGCAGAACTGCCGTTCCTTGTTTAAAAATATCTGAACAAGGCTGAGGTGCTTGTGCTCATGTCTTTGTGCCCCAATCTCAAGTATCCTGTGCCACTGCTGCCTTGAGAAGCCTGAACACAGTTCAGTAGATTCTGCTTCTGTTCTCCTTTGGGTGTCAAAGCTAAAAATTGACCAAGCACCGGCTTTTTTCCTCACAAATCAGGTAGGAAACCAGTTAAAGTGTACACTATCACCCCCCACTGTGTGGGAGTGAGTAGAATAATGTCATTCTAACAATATAAGCGCAGGCCAGTGGGGAGTTTGAAGGGGTGACTAATCCTGCCCCGGTTCATTTCAAGAAAAGTACGCCTAGTGTGAGAGCGCCCTAAGAGAGTGACAGACTTGACAAATGGTGTGTTTTCTGCTCCCTGAAGAGTGTCAAATTACCAAATCATTTTTACTGCTACTGTAGACCTGTATGATTTACAGAGTAAAGCCATATTTTGTAAAGATCTATTAATCCCTTATATCTTTTCTTTAAAGAATCGACGGTCTTTATCCACCACAAACCGCTGCAGCAATAAATCTTCTCACTGTGTTTTCCCAAGTCACATTGCAGGTGGATCTCACTTGCACTCGCCTCTTTTAGACTTCATCAGTTATGCTTTAACATTCCCGATGTTTGACCACAGGGCAGCGCTAAAGCATGACTTCAGGGTAACACCAGCAAAGCAGCTTTGCGCTTCATTATCAACTATCTACATCCCGTATCAGTTGTCCTCAGAAATCCTCCTCTCCATAGGGGGTAATACTTCATGCTCCTGGTTTACTCGATAAACTAGTAACCACGGAGAGAGCCAGTATTTATTGAATAAAGGTGAGAAAAAAGGCAAACAAGTGGAGTCGATAAGAATAATGATGTTATTAATCAAGCATTGTTTATGTTAAAACACATCTGTGTGTTCTAAAGGAGATTAGTTTGTGGAGATATGATTTCTATACAGAGAAATCCCATTTTTCAAAGTGAAACCTGCAGCTTTTCTTATTTATTTGTACCACCACCACATTAAACTTCAATGGGTCAAAAAAAAAAAGTATTTTGCCATCACCTATTTGAATAGGTCCCACTTAAAAAGATAAGAGAGGTCTGTAATGATCATCATAGATACACTTCAACTGTGAGAGACAGAATCTAATAAAGAATCCAGTAAATAACCTTGAATGGTTTGAAAAATTGTATTTATATAATGGTGCAGAAATAGGTGTTTAATTCTGATAAACAGCAACAAGAATTCGGTCCTTCACCGACCAGTGACTACTTCTTTAGGAAACTCATCTATCCACAACTTCTTGCTTGTATAAATGGCACCTGCTTGAACTGGTTATCTGTATAAAAGATATCTGTCAACAGTCAGACTGTGACCTCTACATCATATCTAAGACCAAAAAGCTGTCAAGGACAAGGTTGTAGACCTGAGCAATTCTGGATGACCTTAAGAGTCACCACAGTAACAAAGGTTATTGTTAGTAAGACATGGATCCAAATCCAGCAATGCGGCAAAGGTCCCTCTACTTAACCAGCACCTGTCTTAAGTTCCTCTGAGTCATATGGTCAGATATGACCAAAAGGGGACTCTTTGGTACTGGTGAGTGGTACTCTTTGGTACCACTTTTGGAGGGGGAAAAATGTTGAGTAGCATTCCAAGAACACCAGACCTACTGTGAGGCATGGGGGTGGAAACATCATGCTTTTGGGCTGCTTGCCTGTAATGGAGACATGACGGCTGATCCACATTACAGTAAGGATGAATATGGGTAAGATTTTGAACAAAAACCTCCTTCCATCATTGAAAGCATTCAGGAGGAAACATGGCTAAATCTTCCAGCATGACAATGATCCCAAACACATTGGCTGACTATGTAGAAAGCATTTCTTGGTTTTGAAGTGGCCTAGCAAGTCAATACAGAATCCATGGAGGAAATCTGTATTACCCTTGACAACCCAAACATCAAAACTGTTGAAGAGATCTGCCTGATAGAATGGACCAAGATATCAGTGATTGCAAACCTGGTGAAGACCTACAGAAAACTTTTTGGGGTACATTTTAATTTTGTTTTACCCAAATACTTATTTTCTGCACCATTATACAAATGTGTTTTTTTTTTTAATCATGCAATGTGATTTTTTGAATACTTTTACATTCTGTTTTTTACAGTTGAAGAGTATTTTTGCAGACCTTATTTTTTAAAAGCGGGACAACTTTTAGACTTGGTGAC
Source organism: Oryzias curvinotus (assembly GCA_023969325.1). NCBI lineage: Eukaryota > Metazoa > Chordata > Actinopteri > Beloniformes > Adrianichthyidae > Oryzias > Oryzias curvinotus. The sequence continues at coordinate 13,877,204 of CM043713.1, read as the reverse complement.
TATAATATTACTATAATATAATATTTTATTGCCTCGCTGTATGCAACAGCATTGGTAAAGTGGTTGGGTTTTAATCTCCATGGATGACATTGCATTAACCTCTATTAATTTTCTGGCTGTTTTTTATGTATAAACTCCAGTTTAATGTAACAAAAATACATGCAGAAGCTGCACACCCCAACAGCTACAACTCCATTCCCCTCCAAACTATGGATGACCTTATAAATGCACATTTATAAAATTACTGCCTTCTAGCTATTAATGGGATATTTACAGAAGTTGCAGTCCTGACCATTTAACTGAAATAAAAAGCAAAAGGAATAAACTAAGCTAGTGATTTGTATTTTTTATGTTTGCTTTGTTTGAACTCTAACTTATATATATAATGTGTATCTTAACTCTTAAATTACCCTTTGGAAAGATTTTGTTCAAGACCTAATTTGACAGACTTTAACAGATGTTGTCATAGAAATCTTAAGCCTCAAGACTCCTCCTCAATGTTGGAAATTGTGGTATTTTTCAGGGGAGGTCCAATAGTGACTCTCACAGCTCTGAGGAGGCCGATGGTGGAGGAGGTCACGACAGGGACCACCATGCTCAGATGGAGGTGCACGACCAGGTGCCAGGGTCCTGCCAGCCTTGCAGAGCCCTCAGCTCTGGAACAGATGCAAGGATGGCTCCACAGAGGATGGAAATGCAAACACACCAGTCACATATGTGCTCGCCTCCCTACAGCCCTGGTTAGTGAACCCACAAATGGATTATTTGTACAAAGATGTGCATATGTTTATGTCTTGCAAGGTTTTTTCCGTGGATAATCATTCTTTTTGAGGGTTGGTGTGGTTTGCTTGTCAACATAAAATAAAAATAAAACAAATAATATTGCAGAGCACATTTTTCTGACCTTACACAAGAAAGTCTAAAATATTTATCACTGCAGAACTCAAAAGAAAAGTCAAATCATATTCATATTCAGTGGTTACAGAGGTTTAAGGAAGAAGACTCAATGGCATACCATTGATTAAAGGGTATGTACAGAGGGTATTATTAAAGAAAACTATATAAGACTACCACCAATATAAATAAATCCAACCAGAGCAGCATTCAGACAGATCGATGAGCCATGAATAACAGAAGGAGGAACAAGAATATACATCCAGAAGTAGAAAAATACAAGGACACAAAGAAAAACAGAAAAAGAGACCAAAGAGCAGAAGCTCTTAATAAACTTGAACTTTCATGCAGGGAAAATCTATGTGGACAACACATTCATTCATTAGCAACACCGCATATTCATCAGCTTTGAGAGTGCTTGAGTTTCTGACCATTGCCCTGCAGCAGAAGAGCTCAGCAGAGGAAAGCACCATAATTATCTGTGCTGACTGAATTGGAGGTTTGCTTGTCATTCTTTCTTAAAAGCTATTGAATTGCTGTAGCTACAGAAGAATACAAATAATTATGCCCCACCGTGATGACCAATCAGTCACAGAAGACCATTGATCTATAAACCAGTAAAGGATATTAATGTAGTGTCTGTTGTCTCTAGGTGTTATCTCCAGGAAGGAAACGAGTGAGGAAGGAGAAGCCAGTAGTGTTTCTACTCCCTTCCACTCTGCAGGAACCCCCATTCCAGTACCCAACCGTAGTAGGAGCCTGCGTTTGTCAAGGGGTTCTAGAATGACCTCTCCATCCTCGTGGACTTCATTCAGCTCCCCTGTAGCCCAAAGAAAGATGCTTTGTGCACAAGTAAGAAAGAGAGACATAGTTAACGGACAGATATTGTAGACGTCAAGATGAATTTACCTGCTGTACAGGATCTCTGGATATTATTATTCAAACTAGTCTACTTGAAAAGAAGAATACTGTTCCTTTGATTTTATAACGTTTGTTCACTTCATTAATTCCTTTTTTATTTTTTTGCTTTAGTACCCATCCCACAGTGACTCATCCCTTGCTACTGGCAGCTCTGAAGGCAGCCTTCAGACCACCCTGGAAGAAGGACTGAGCTTCAGTGTCTCCCCACCACGCAACCTGGATGTGCCCATAACAGTGCCGCTGCTTCCCATGTGCCCTGTCACACCCCATGAAGACAGAACTTCAATCTTCTCTCCACTTCAGACCATGAGCCCAAAGCTGAAACCCTCATCCACTGTCACCCTACTGGCCACTAAAGGTCACCAGCGGAGCCAAAGCAGCGGGAGAGGCAGCACTAGCCCAGGATACACCCGTGATGACTCTATTGACCCCTCAGACGAGGATCTCGGCATAGGCATTGGGTCATCTATCGGGGGTTGTGGCTCAAGCCAAGCTGGTAACAGTGAACACTTGTCAGAGGCGCTAAGCAGCTTGTCACTGACATCACTGCTGTTGCCCAGCTCCCTTGTGTATCAGGGAGGGGCCGTAAAGAAGTGCAACAGCACAGGCAGCTTGGACAAGGGGGGGATGATGTTGTCTTCCCGAAGCAGGGAGAACCGCAAGGAGATTATCGGCCTAGAGCTTATGGACCCCCAGGGTTTTTTGGCCAACCCCTGGACGGGGGTATTAGTCGACACAAGAAGAGGAGAAAGAGGAGGGGAAACAGAAGATGGAGAGCAGGGTATGAAAGGAAAGAGCTCAAGCCAAACAACCTTGGGGCCCTGTCGAAAAAATAGATGAAACCCGATGATCAATCTTTCCTTGTCTTTCCATTCCTTGGAACTAAATCCACTGCTGCCCATCTCAGTCTCTCTGCTTCTTCAGCGAAGCAGATATTTGATGACACACGATGATCCGCATCCCAAAAGCGAACCCCTTAACTCTCCTCTTCAGTCTCTTTATATACATTTATGACATGCCTGTGCTCTGTTTATGCTATCTTGGGCTGTGGTCTTAGCTACAGTTTTATGGAGACAAATCACCCTGCAGATTGAAGGTCCAAGGGCTAAGAAGAGGTCCCTCTACCCTCTTGGGGTTGTAGCTATGGAACACGTTATGTGGTAGGCTTTGCTCATACAGGAAAATCAGGATGCTCAGTCTTATCAGGGAGTTGACAGAAGTCTACCCGACAAAGACAAAACAAAGAGTCTTAACGTTAGTCGACTTTAGTTTGTAAAGGGCCGAGTTCAACAAGGCTGAAATGACAGAACAGAAGCACCCAAACTTGACCCGGCTATTTGTGCCGATCGGGACTGTTTTGATTTGCTGTGTCTCAGAGGCAGGACAGAAAGTTAGTGGGCGGAGGATCTGCAATGGCAGAATAGATCAAGGTGGAAGGGAGGCTGGGAGAGAGGACGGAAGTTTTTTTTTTTGTCCTTTGGATCGAAAAGCAGAAAGCGGATATAATGTCCATCTGTTCTGGCAGACGGAAACAATAAGTCCTACTCATTTTGGCAAAGGACTTCTGCTGTGATCGGAGCAAAACACGAGATGGAGGAGATCTGCGGAATGTGTCCCCGTCGCCTGAGACTGTGTAAGACAGCACTGTCTCGGGTATGCAGAGCATGAATAAAATCATTCTCACCACTGACCCATACATCAGTGTTTTGAAACAGGAGATAGGTATTGACTTTGTGCATCTGTCAACCCGGTCTTCAGCAGGAGCAGAAAATTAAAAGAAATTGATTGACAGTGGAGGGATGATTCTGCATGGAGTGAATCGTGAAATTGGTTATTTTTCTTTCTATCTTGAGGATCTCTTGCTCATGAACGCAAGGAAATAAGTGTGAAAGAGAGGCAGGTTGAATGGAGATAAATAAACCCTTTCATAGGGCACAGCAATGTGTGCACCGTGCACCAAAACATGACTCACAAACAGTGAGACTTCAAGCACACTTCTTTTGACTCGACTCCTTCTCTACATCCTCAAGGATTACAGATGAATGGACAAAAATCACAAGGGGACCTTGACTGCATGATGGGATTGCATTTAACCAAGATTTTTTGTAATCTATATACAGAGGTGTATCAAGATGTCAATGTTGGGTGATAACCATGTGATTCCTACTCAAATATTTTTGTAGAAAAGAGATTAGGCACGTGCAAGTGTTGTCCTTATTTGTCTCAACCCATGCAGTGTCTTTAACCTGTCGTCTGGGACTTTTTGTCTGCCAGTGGCTTCCAGTTTTTTAACATTTTTAAAAGGTGGACTATACAAAACAACAAAGCAAAAAAATTTCAAACTGACCTTTTGTGTGCCGAAGTCATCGTTCCCTGCAGCACATTTCTCAGTGGGAACACTCGTTCCTCATGGACCTTTTATTTTTACAAGAAGTCGGAGTCAAAGATAAGTGGGAGCAGCCATATTCATTCACAACATGGGGACAGAGCTTACGCATCTGTATGTGCACAAATAACTTTGTTTGCTTGTAGTCCCCCTGGCTGAAAACCGTGAGCTGCAACAAAACATCTCTATGAAAGCTTTATTTTAATTCTCACATCATCATACATATCGATAATGGGCACTTTAGTGTTCTTTAAGCATGGTTGTGGGATTGCAATACAGAATGCTTTTTTAAAAGAAAAAACTGAAACTTTACATTTATTTTCTTGCCCAACACATACACTATGTTGTAGCAACACAATATTGTTTTAAATGTAAACTTATTTTGGCTTCGCCGCTTGATGACTTACGCCATCTAAGAGGGAGATGCCCATCTTTAAGCCTGATTCCTATAATTAGACTGTTGCATCCTTAGCGTTTAGATTATTTCTCAACATTAATTTCTCAGAAAAGAATGAGTTGATGTGAGAAAATCTGAGGGTTTGACCTCGTTGATCATGCAAAATCACTTTTATGACAATGTTTTATTGCAGTGTTTGATATGTGTGAGTGAGGCAGCTGTGTGTGTGTGTGTGTGTGTGTGCGAGTGTGTGTGTGTGTGTGCGTGTCTGTACGAGTGAGTTGAAGAAGTTGTCTTTTCCTGAAGTGTCTTGTTTGTCAGTGAGGATTGCTGAGGTTTAGGATTGAAGAGGAAAAACACGAAGCAACCAAGGGCTGTTTTAGCTTCAAAGATATACCTTTCTATCTTTCTGAGACAAATCCTTGTGTCAATGAATATAGCATCAAAGGTTAAAGCCTGACAACACAGCAATAAATGTTCTAAGTGTATGCCCTAAGTAAATGATGTCGATGTGGTTTTTATCTCCTCTGAATACAAGAGAACCTCTTGCCTTCTGCTACTCATCCAAGCCTCCTCTTATCCAGATGGCAAATCTGCCTACACAGCGAGTGGTAACAAAGGAAAATTGTTCCAATTGGAAAATGTTCAAAAAACTAAAAGATATTTACTGTAAGTCAAGGGATTTAACCCTTTAACATCACTTAAAAAGCAGCTTTTCATATCAGCTTTGCATCAACATGCAACACATTACTGATGTGAAGTGTTGCAGAACGGCCCAAAGCCTCTGTACTCTGCGACAGAATCAGCTGAATTGCCGTATGTAAACACTTCAATACTGTAAAGTGTTGCAGCACAATATCAGTATTCACTGGAATTGCGTCAATTCGTGAATGGTTGAAGAGTAAGGGTGTGTTCACACCGGGCATGTGATGCACGTTCAAGAATGCGCTAAACAGGAATTCTTGAACTCGCTTTTAGCATACAGTGTTCACTCAGGCTCAGTGCGAAATGTCCAAGTGGTGCAAAAGTCGTGAATCTTGCTCCAGGCTTTTTCTTTCACAGTTTTGTTCTGATATATCGGGCTTAATCTGAATTGCTTCCCTAACCCTACAGCTTTTCTCTATACTTACATTTATCCATTATATAAATATATGTAAGCATCCTTATATGGATATGGGAAAAATGGTTTATTCAAATTCAGATGTTACTACTGCTTGATGATGTCATCAATAGTCAGTGGTCATCTACGTTATTGAGTAGCTGCCAGTGCTCAGAAAATACATAACATTGGTTTTAGAACTTTAAAAAGTCGTGCAAAAACAAATACTTATTTAACAGTCAATTTGATTAATAAAATACTTACATTTAAATGTAAACTTTTGTGCCTCAAAGCATGTGAAGAAATGTCATTCTCCTTCGTGCACAAACGTGACGCAGGTCACCCTACAGGCGAAGTAATAGCCAAACCTATGTCCCTATGGCTCTACCTTACAAAAAAGATTTATTTGGACACCACTACAACTTCAAATGCCCTTACAACTACAGCAATAGGAAGGTGTCAGAGGGGTAGGGAAAAATTCAGATTTGCCAAACTGCAATTATTAATTGCTCTTTCGTGGTCAATTTTCAAACAATTGACTGTTCCGTGTTTTGAAAAGGACGCTTACCCATACGTCACTACCAAATCTAAGTACCTGATGGGTCAAAGTTCAGCTGGTTTAATTTTCAATGGGCACGCGTTTTGTACATAGATCCTGAAAACTGACCTAACAACTTTTGCAGTGACGCGTGAAGTTGAGAGTTTTAAATGCAAAAGCCTGAAATGCACATACAGAAGAAAGATAAAATAATAGTAGTCCTGACTACTAAAAAAGGATTTAAAAAGCATTGTTTAATTTCTATTAATTAGGTTTAAACATGCCTGAGACGCTCCTACAGTAAGATAAACTATTATGTTTTTTTAAACCACTGCTGACGTCCTCGCATTCTTTAACCATTTTGTTGAGATTTCAAATACTATCAAAACTTTGGTAACAAGCTTAATCTTCTCTAATTGCTCCTTTTTGTTACAAGTTTAAAGCACAGGTTTAATCGTATATTTACTTTAATGTTCATTTGCTAAATTTCATAAGACAGTTGCTGAGAAAATAAATGTGTGCATTCTTTATTTAGAGTATATTTCTATTTACTCATAAATAAACCAATGAAGTACTGTTCAGGTAAACAGCAGTAGTAAGTAAGGAAAAGGATGACAGCCCACCAAACTAGACCTAAGATAAAAGAAGAGAAAATGTCATTTTTGACTTACATTGTTTAATTCTATTCGTGGGAGGACAATAGCTTAGTGGGATGATCATATGTGGCACAGGATGTCTTTTACTTTAAAAGGATATCACATAAGCTTCTGTCAAAAGTTAACAACAATTTCACATTTAGAGAAAATACTGTTTCTCTGTGTATTTCTGTTTTTACTCATTCCAAACAAAAGAAACAGAATGTATACATACTTCAAAAGTAACAACAAATCTAAAGCAGTATCACATTTTTTGAAAGGGTGAAATAAGACTTGACAGTTTTGATCAGTAAGAAACTGACCCAAATGTTTATTTTAATAATAAAGGTTGCAGCTCCCTGTGGTAGTCGACAGAATGTAAAAAAAAGCTCTGGTGTGAAAGGGTTAAACAAATATAAATCATCATAAAATATAGTTATAAAGTTGTGATCTTTACGCTTGATGTATACAAATATGGCTGCTGGATTTTTGTCTGTACATTACAAAAAGCTGCATGCATCTAATGCAAGACTACATAAACTGTGTGTGTGTGAGCAAAGTGTGCCTTTGATGGAATCAGAATATGTAGTTGGTCTTTCTCAAAAAATGGAGGAATTGTAAGAACATCAAATAATTAATTTCTATCACACAGTTTGTTTTATTCGTTTTGTTTCTGAGTTCAGCAGCTCCACAGTAGAAAAGTGTCATTCTAGCAGCAGCATTGATAGACAGAATAAAGAGATAGACTCCAAAGTATCATCTTTAAAAAACTATGGGGAGATTTTGCATGTTTTCCCCTCTGCTGCAGATGCCTCTGTGAAGAGAATTATCTCAATCAATTTGTCCTCCTGCGCCACATGGGGTAGAATAGAAAGCATATGGTCAGGTCAGGCTGATACTACACTGATGTTTGGGGATAAAACTGTGTATTCAGTGATTTTTCAGATAGATTTAGTTTAGTTATTCCCAGTTAAATATAGTAGTTGACTATAATTAGCATGTGAATCATCACATTGCCTCCTAGCTTACAACAACATTTTAGATATTTATTTATTTCAAGGGATTTCCTTTATCTTTAGTCTTAACTATTGACTGTATATGAGAACAGGACTGAGTGACCCTTTCCTCCCCATGTTCTAAACATGAAGCACACCATGGTCCCAAATAGCTGAAACCCCATAGACCTCTTGAGAAATATAATTACTTAATTCTGTTTATTTGTCAGAATAACCATTTTTGTTATCTTTTTAAACATGTTCTTTCTAATCCTAATTTTTATTCATTACATTTTTTCTGTTCAGTGAAAGTTATCAATCTAACGTTAAGGCGTTAGATTGTAGAAGGGGTGTGGCCTTCCAATAAACTCACTACTGATTGGCAAGAGTTGTTGCCATGGAAATGTTGACTCAGACTGACTTGGACCAATAATTTCTGGTTACAAACAGGGTACAGTCCTTTAGCCAGAAAAAATGGAGACTGAAATGAAGTTATTTCGTTAGAACCAGAAGTAAACCCTTATCTATGGGTGGCACCACACTCGCTCGGTCCAGTTGTCTTATACACCCAGTGACATAACCCCCTTTCTAGGTCACGGGGCTGCCGTAGGCAGGGGACACCCCCTGGACAGGTCACCAGTCTGACAACACACACACTCACATTCACACCTAGGGACAATTTAGAGTACCCAATTAACCTATGAAGCATGTTTTATATATTATATTATATTATATTATATTATATTATATTATATTATATTATATTATATTATATTATATTATATTATATTATATTATATTATATTATATTATATTATATTATATATGCAAAAATTACATGTGAACAGAAACGATAGATAGATAGATAGATAGATAGATAGATAGATAGATAGATAGATAGATAGATAGATAGATAGATAGATAGATAGATAGATAGATAGATAGATAGATAGATAGATAGATAGATAGATAGATAGATAATCAGAATCTATAGTTTTCATGATTGTGGTTTGCATCAAAGGATTGTGGAAACACGTGAGCTGAAGAAAGAGGGTGAGTCAAAAGAGTTTATGGAGAGGAAGATACACCAAAGAGACAGGACAGGGATTGGAGCAGGAAGTGTCTGAAGATGACATGGATGGCTTGATAGAAAAAAACCAACCAACAGTGTGAGAGGTGATGAGATGCTGCAGGAGCGGGCCGCCTCTTCAGACAGCTTGTCATCGGCAGCACTGCTCAGCGGATCCGTCAGAGCGAGGGAGCACATTAAACATGCAAGCTGAACTCAGAGGTGTTGTTTACCTCACACCCTCAACCAGCCAGCCCTTCTACCTCATCAGACCTCTCAGAACCAGCTCTCCCTCCAGGCCCCTGTCCTTCAAATGTCACTGCAGGAGGTTTGAGGTGTGTGCAGCGAGTGGGGGAAATATGCACAAACAGGGGTGGGCTTGATTTGTGAACATCTTGGTCAGTTACAAGGTCTTAGAAGAATGTGTCCTGTCATTTAGGCCTTTAACTTCAGTTTCCGTGGGAGACGAGCGTGCTCTTGAAGCGCCCTCTTGCAACATAAACTCCAAAGGTCAGAATGTGATTGATTACCTCCTGCAGCGACTCACAGAGCCCCTGAGACATCCATCCTCCTTCAAAACAAGACTTTTTTTTTTTTTTTACCTCCCTTGGAAACCATTTGATTACATCTCCACCTTAACCAGTGTATCTTATAGATTTTGATTTATCACAAAAAGTGTTATTTTAGATTAAGTGTACCTGTAAAGCACAAATATTTGTGTTCTATTTAAGGATTTCTGTCAGCTGAGTCCCTCCAGACAGAGGGAAAACTGAAAAGACATCATGAGAGTAATCATACTGGGCAGCAGGAAACCCTTAAACCTGTGGTCAATAGACATTTTTAAATAAATCACAAACAACCAATTTTTAACCCCGTGTCGCCTGAATTGATTTCCAGCTATGAAAAAATGAAAAAATGTTTTTGCTTTCACATAGTTACTAAATGAAGGTAATTCTGGAGCAGAAGTGGTTTGATGCATAATTGCATCAATAGGCGTCATGGGGTTCCACCTGTTGCTATGTGTGAATATTATTGACAGATAGAATGTGTCACCTTTCTTCACTTGTTTTTTAAGTTGTATTTCTATAATGATGGCCCCATAAGCCTTATACCCACAGAGCACTTCTGAGACCTTCCTCACAGAGAAGGACTCGTACATCAAGCTGGCGTGTGGAAATCAGCACTTGTCAGCTGTCAAGGCCAACTGCCCAGGGAGTTGTCCTGATCCACTGATAGCATCTCATGCTAGGGAGAAAAAAATCTGATAAGGTGGGATGAGGGTATAGCTCAGCAGAAGAATGGATAAAAAATGACTGAAATTCAAAAAGGATTGTAAAAAGGCTTATAAAAGCATTTATAGCTTCCAGTTTTCTTCTTTTAACATCTTCTTTTTCTTAATTCTTAGACTATATCTGCTGCTGTCGTCGTCTGCACTTGACAGACAGCTCCATGACTTCTGTATAATTTGCATCAGCCTTTGCTTTTTCTTCCCATCCTCTGCTTCACACAAACTAACTAAAGAAATGTGCTCCCTTGCTGCACTCAGCATCCCTCTCTCCAAGGGAGCACGCCTGTCAGTGCTAATGGTTGAGGCTTGTCCCTTAACAGCTTGCATTTTCCCCCTCTTCTCACTCTCTTTCCCATGTTTGCTTTTCCCTCTGCAACTAAAGCCATTAGCTGAGAAAGAGAAGCTGTGACAACTGAAACGATGGGACCGAGACCAGCCCTGACACTGCCACTTTCAGCCTCGCTGCGCCTTCCAAATGACGGATAATTGACTTGTTCTTTGAAAACCTGGTGTGCTGCTTGTTTAAAGAAAGCAGGAATTAATTACAAGCATTGTATTGCTTTATTAAAGTGACGTAGAGCGGTTTTGTCTTGGAGTGAAAGCGTACATGAATCCAAATTTGATTTGGAAATTTTCGCTGGATGTCTGGAAAATGTTTTTTGAACTTTTCACATTTGCAGCTGAGTGAAGGATCAAACCCACATTTAAAAAGAACTGGAAGATTGAGACAAATGAACAGAAAAATGTACAACATCAAATGAATAACGACACATTGGGAGTGACTTGTGGGAAATAAGTACAGGCGAAAAATTATGTTTTTAAAACACAGAATATTGTGATTTATTTAAACAAAACAAATGAAAAATCCAGTGTACTTTAATGACAAATGGAATAAGATTCAAAAATGTATAAAATGCAACATATCCTAAACCTAGACTTTTCTCAGTTCCCAGAGCAGGATCAGCGGCTCTTCATCAGAGGATTACAGGAGCAGCAGAGAGCTTTTTCCGTCAGCGGAAGGTGTCACTTCTCATAAAGTGCAATGATTTGCTGCAGTTGAGTTGCTTTTCGACTGATGTCCCGCTTTAAAAATGTGTGTTTGGGTGGGAGAAAGTCTTCTCATTGATGATGCCAGAGGAAGCCGTATCTGCAGCATGCAAGCAGGAGCAGAATACAGTCAGAAAAAAAGGACAAATGTTTGTCTTGCTAGTTTGAAAAAAAGCACAAAAAAGCTGAAACATAGTAGAAAGACTAAATCCATCATTTTCCGCATTATGAAGAGAACATATTGTTTTAAAAAAAAATGGTATATTGATTGAAAAAATAGTTGACAGTTCAAAGAAATTCTCCAAAGCAAAATGCTGTCAAAGTATAGATTTTTTTTATCAGTTTTTTTTTTTGTTTTTTTGTTTTTCATTTAAGGAATGGCTTAACATAGTTGCACTGATAAACATCCACCCGATGTCTGTTGTAGACTTAGGAGAAACTGGGTGGAGATTACACGAAAACAAATGGATTTGATCTTGAGGTGTTTGCGTTTGACGGCTTTTCCACCTGTCTGCCTTTTTACATCAAGGCTCTCACGAGTGCCTGCATGAACGTTTGCAGAAAGTAACTATGAGAAGCTGCACACATCAGGTTATGGTTGGGCACAACAAGCTGCATCATGCAACCATGACAGATAACTCAAATGAAAAACAAACTGCAAAAACACATTGGAAATGTAACCTCTGCAGATACTTTAAGTGATCGAAATCACGGCTGGTCTTTACCCTCAGGAATTCCACAACAGAAGGAAATTTAATGCGTTTCCTGCATTCAGGAAAACTGGGATGATCACGTCCTTTAATTTAATTTTATTTTATTTTAGTTTATTTTATTCCAATTTTCAATCCAAACCATATTTTTATTCCTTTTCTCTCATCAAATACCAACACTTAGTTGTTCTGCTTAGCATGTATGACCAAGTGGCTGATTGGCAACTCCAACAGTTTTGTGTATATGGAGGGTTGTGTATGTGTGTGAAGTTGTGAGTGCAAAAGTGTGCAACGAAAGCGACTTGAAGCCACCTGTGCTGCAAATGGGATCCTGAGCACCTGCTGATTGTCAAGTGCTCCTTTCTTTTGTTAAGCCTTGGATCAAGACCGCACGAAGAGCTCCTGTTGTAACAAATGTTGTCATTTGTTCTTGCCACATGCAGGTGTGTGTTCATACACACTGACAATATCTCTGACATGCAGGGCTGTTGACTGAAATATATACAGTTAGAGGCAGAGACGGGGACACAAAGCTGCAGTGAAGAGGGGTTTACAGAACACGAAGAAAGATGAATGAGCCCGGATCAAACGGGAGGAAAAAATAACTTTCAAGGAATCATGAACAGAAAGAAATATTGTATTGATGCAGTCCAAAAGTTAGAGGGCAGATTTAAAATAAAAAAGATGGCCAACACTTTATTTACCAGAGAGAAGTGAAGTTAAATACCCAAAACTCAGTCATGCAAAAGCAAAAATGTTTTGTCAACAAATACTCGGTTTTCAAGCAGTGACTGGTTATTACATACAACAATCTATATATCTGAGTAAAGTCTATTTATTCTGATCCTGATAATCTTGTTTAGAAATTATAACAAGGTTTCAGTCAATCTGGGGAAAGCCTTATTGATCCATTGATTTGATCTGAAAGCAAGTAAAAAGAGTTTAAAAATGTAATTTTGGAGAATTCGTGGAAGAAGCTGCAGGGACACCTCCTGACCAGAGGGTGGCAACAAACAACTAACAGGAAAGCAGGAAGTAGCATTGTTTAGATTTGGGAAATTGCTTGTAACTTGTGCAGTTCAGCAGTTGAGCATTAACTTCGCGAAAAGTAGTACATTTGAAGTGTATTTTACTAAGTATACGTGAGTAAAACCTTAGAGAGTATACTATAGAGTAGGGGTCGCTAACTAGGGGCCGGGAACTGGACCCAGTGGCTGAGTCATGCGGACCCATATCCGGATACAAATTTTGCATTATGGTTTCCCCAGTTGCTGCCAAGTGCCACCACCAGAAAAGTACAAATCAAATAAGCGCAGGACTCTCCAACATAGGAAACCGAGACAAGTATTTTAGAAAAATATGCAAATCTTTTAGACAATAATGTTTCCATCACTTGGTACTGCCACATCCTCCACATCGGCTTTCCTCTGTTCTTCATCCACCACTACAATGTCTGGTTGGTTCACCGCTTTAATTCCTGCAATCACACTGGCTGGCTAAGTAAATTCAACAAACAGGGAGAGTGCGAGCAGACAACACTTACTCATTCAACAAGTATGTTTAACCATTGTGCTATCCTAGGCACTTTACCGTTGGGAGTTGGGTCGTCTAGACCCACTAGACAGTGCACTGAACCTTTTTTTTTCAATGATTTGTGATCTTCACTGGTTCAATGGATTACATGAAATTTTTCCAAATGTATCCACCTTTGTCATGGTAGAGAGAAGACGTCAAAGTAAGGGTGGGGTCATCTAAGATAGCACAAGGGTTTTAAACAGTTGTTTTTTTTTTTGTTTGTTTGTTTTTTTGTTTTTGTAAATTCAACTTTTTTTTAGCTTTGAGCAAAAGGAACAAGACAGAAAAGCAAATTTGTGCATGCAGGTTTTTAATTTTATCATTGTGTCAAAGAAAATAATGAGAAACTGAAAAAAATGAACCAGATCAAATTTTAATCACACAGTGGGGATTCTAATTGAAGGACCAATGTCTGAATAGAAAAGTTGCAGACTTGAGTTTGTCTTTGGAAATGCATTATTTGAACGCAGTAGATAAATAAAAACCAATTCACAAAAAAGTAGAGGAGAAATGATAGATATAAGTTGTAGCCCCTTCGTCTGCATAAACTTTAATGGCACTCGTTTCTCCGACACTCTGCCTTTGGTCCAACACTTCACCAGCACTGACAGCTTTTGCAAGAGACAACCGCCATTCCTCAAGTCACAACATCATAATCAGCCTAATCTGTCTTTCAAGGTCTGTCACAGATTTAAACTGTCTATTGTGTGCAGACTGATGGCAACTGTGCACTGAAAAGCATTTTATCTTGACCTCTTACTCAGATCACTGACATTTATTTTGTGTCGGAAAATCTGTTTGCGTGCATTTATTGTTTAAAGAATTAGTGCAGATTGTGCTTTATGGTGTGCAGTATCCTATGGAGGCCTGCAGAGAGCAGAACTTCCAATAATAGACTTCAAATTGGAGTTGATCTGTTTAAAGGTTTAGTGGTTTAAAATAGTATGAAATTACTTTTGATTAAAGGTTTTCCCATTTGACAAAGCTTTTGCTCTCAATGAGCTTTAAAATATACATATTAGGCTTTTTCAATAATAGATCCCTAAGACTTTTAAGTTTCAAAACAATATAATCCAGTAGTGTTGGTTATTATTGCATGTACACTTGTATTTTATTTAGTCTTAGGGGCGTGAGTGAGGTGGAAAGTGCATTGAAAGGGAATGAATGTGGAAAACTTTTGATGTGTGCAGCTTTGATGCTGATGCTAGATAAAGGCAGACAAAGGGGGGGGGGGCGGATTTAAACTGGCACAGGGGGACAAAAACAGGAAAGATCTAAAGCGGAATTGCTACAAGGAGAGGAATTTATTGAATGACTGATATCGAGGCACGAGGATCAGTCATACAACATGAATTCAGACCATTTTAGCCTGTTGTTATGTTGTTTGTGCAGTTGTTGACATGCTTTTGGATTGAGTCATAAATTCGTTAAAAACTTTTCTTTTTTTATGTTGAAGCAGGTTTGTTTGAGGTGCTGTATTTTGTTTTTTTGTGGTACCTGCAGTCCAAGGCTTTTGATTCTGGGAATAAAATAGGGATACTGACGGTTCAGCTGCTCTGATTTATGATTTCCATGGAAGTTATTCATTTGGCCACATAAATCAAAGTTTTTTAAGAAAATTAAAAATTGAAATTCTAGTCTTATCATAACAATTAAAATTTAAATAAACAAGTTTGCATCCAAGACTTGAATAAACCCAAAATGGTTTATTAAACCAAGGAGTGTGTTAGTTACCAACTTAAAAAAAAAAAAGAAAACAAGAAATATCCATAATTATGATTGAATGATAAATTTATGAAATAAATTGACAAATCTACTGTTGGATGAAAGTGGGGTAGACCCCAAACAAGTCCCCATTCACATGCACATTTCTGCACCTTCTCTGCTAAAACTAGTCAAACACATATTTAGGTTGATTATGCTCAAAACACTGATGGCATGTTCCCAAAAGTTTTCAACATCTTACACCAGATCCTGTTAAAATGTAGCTTTGAACATTTGGAAAAATGGAGGTTCTGAATCCAGTATATGTTATTATAATTACCTTCTTTTTGTCTGCAGCATCTTGGAGCATGGCGGCAAAATAAATAAGACAATCACAAATTTACCTCTGCCGTAAAAAAAGCCAATTAGACCTACTTCACTTTGATCTAAATGTATTCCATTCCATATAAAATCCAATTTAGCCTTTTAAATAGCCTCATGCTTATCTACGCGTGGCAGGGTGACAGATCGGCTTTGGGCCATCTCTTTTATTATTGCATGGTCCAAAGTGACACTATGGGCTAATTTGCTTGGTTTAATAGTTTTACAAGAGCGGCCAATGTAGTGTGACCCTCCTCCCATCCCTGGGGGAGTCTTATCCACTTGCTGATACAGTGCTTTCCATTTGCAACAGATGTTCACACTCTCACACATACGGTAAACACTCATCTAAAAAACAATAAAATGTGTTTTGTATATTTTATTAGTCACAGCTCATGCTTGGAAACACAGAAAGTGACAGCATGGTGGAATGTTAACACCACTGCTGGCATTGTTATTGTGGTGGTATAAGCCATGATGAGATGTAGTTAGCATGTTAGCAGTGTTAGACATCAGCCAGAGGTAACTTTTGATAATGCGATATCACACTTTCTACTGGGAGACCTTTACAGCCATCTCTGACATTAAGTGCAAATAGAAATTAAGGGGGCGGGGAAAAAATGAAAAGAAAATTATCAGCAGCATGAGTTTCTCTGCTTTAAATATAAATTTGAATCCTGATGAAGAAGAAAACAGAGGTTTAATTTAATTGAAGTAAATCTGAGCAGTTCGATGACAGTCTGAATGCAGATAAACTAATCAGCACAAGAACAAAGAAAATTTGGCAAGTAAACTGTTTATTTCCAGTAGGGTGAAAAAATGTCCTCTAAAAATAAATCCAACAAATTATAAACCCAATTGAAATTTAAAAGTTTCACGTCGGTAACAATAGTGTGGTAAAATGTTTGTATGCGATGATCACAAAACTAGAGGAATGTACTTTTTTCTTTACCCAATTTGAAAGATCTGATCCCTGCACAGCAAAAACAGAATCTTAAAAAAGTAAATCAACCCTTGTTTAAAACAATAAAGTTGTATTTTCTGTCTTGCAAGAAAAAAATGTCATCAAGAAAGTTTAATAATCTTAGTTTAAAAAAACAAGTCTAAGTTTCTTAACTTGAGCATTCATGATAAGACATCATTCTTACCCAATTGGCAGATTTTATTTTTGCACATTTAAATAATATTTTCCTATTTTTTTTATTCTTTTGTTTGTTGTGCTTGTTTTTTTTTCCCATTTCTTTGACTGAAACATTTTAATTACCTAAAATAAGCTGATTATTCAATAGAGCAGCTGGATAGCTCGATGTGTTAAGTGTAGGATTGACATGCAAAATCAAGGTTCAGTTCCCAGGGGCTGCAGTCAGCTTCATCCAGTGTGGGTTAAACCAGACCCTTCTGTTACTGCCATGGCAACCCCTGAAGGGAAGTGCCAAAATGTGAACAACAACAACCCAGTTAATCAATTATCTTGAATTGTCATGCAGGTTCTTTTATTCCATCATACAGCATTTCAAAGTGGCTGGATGAAACTCACCTAAAAGGCTGTTGAAGGCATCACTACCCACACAAAACCAATATTGACACTACAAGCAGTAATTCCAGTGAGTAAACAGGCTCAATGACATCACACACATGCATGTCATACTTCACTAAAAATAAAGAGCTTGTTTTTCACATTTGTACTTTTTTCATAACTGACAACGTTCATCTGAAACTTTTGCAGAGATTGTACCTGCTCTTTGTCCAAGATGTCTGAAGATTTTCTTTTTTTTCCCACTTTTTGAGTGTTTTAAAACAGGAAAAAAAAAACTTCTCCAAACTTCCAATGGGTTTGTTTTGCAGCACAAAAACTAATCAAACCAATTCCATTAGTGAATAAATTCCACATTTCCCGCTCATTCAGAACTAAATCTGCTCAACTGTTCAAGCGTAACAGCATTACTAAAAACAAGCTTTTGAATTCATGGCAGACAAGTAAGCCGCATCTATTTGTGCAGTTTGCAATGTCTTAGTCAGTGCAATAATAACCAAAACAAGTGTTTTTATTTTCAACTAAATATCAACCTGTTGTAACTGAAACCATGTTTTCTGTTCCACGAGGATCCATAATACTCCTTCAATTCTACACTGGAGGCAGCAGAATGCTGTGACAGGGAGATATTGATTACTATGCAAAGGAAATTTTTTACTGTGTTGGATAAAGTCACTTTTAGATTCCAATCAAATGTCATTGCATGACTCGTTGCTTCTGCAGTTCATGAAAAGTTAAGAATACCTTAGACAAATGATCATAGAAACACCAAAACATGATCTGACATGGCAGAAGAAAAACCGAGCTAAGAATATTTTCTGTACAGTCAAGTCAACTTTATTTATAAAGCGCTTTTAAAAACAGCAGAGGCTGACCAAAGTGCTTAACAATGAAAGACAAAACAAAACAACAATCTAAAATAAACAACACAAAAGTAATAAAAATCAATAAAAATCACCAATTCCTACTGAGTTAAAATCCAGGGAGAAAAGGTAAGTTTTTAACTTGGATTTAAAATTATTCAATGAACGGGCCTGCCTAACCTGCATAGGCAGTGCATTCCACAAGCTGGGGCCAACAAAGGCAAATGCACTATCCCCTCTGAGCTGGAAGGGGAATCCAGCTGTAGCAGCTCAGAGAGGTGGGGCGGAGCCAGACCATTTAAAGATTTAAAAAAAAAAAAAAAGAGTTTTAAAATGAACTCTAAAATGGACAGGCAGCCAGTGTAGAGGAGCCAGAATTAGTGTAATATGCTCTCTCTTCCATGTTCCACTTAACGAATGTGCAGCAGTGTTCTGCACCAGCTGGAGACGGGACAAAGACAAACGAGAGACACCAAAGTAAAGAGAGTTACAGTAATCCAGCCGAGTTGTAACAAAGTGCTTTCTTGATAAAAACAATTTGACTTTAGCCAGCTGCCTTAACTGAAAGAAGCTGGATCTCACCACTGAACCCAATCCAAATTAAAACCATTGTCCATCTTCACTCCTAAATTTGTGACAGTAGATCTAACAGATTGAGTTAGAGAACCCAGAGCTATAGGGTGTGACTTAATGTTGCCACTGGGACTAAAGACAATCACCTCTGTCTTTTCCTCATTGAGGTGGAGAAAGTTAAGAGCCATCCAGGCTCTTAATATGTAGGCATCCTTCTTGGTCAATGGCACATATATCTGGGTATCATCCACATAGCAATGAAAAGCACAGTTGTGCTTGATAAGAATGGGAGAAGGGGAAGGGAGAATAGCAGAGACCCAAGGACTGAACCCTGCGGGACCCCATAACAGGATAACATTTGACAGATTTTCCCTTTTTGCCTCTTTTACAGTAGCCTGATAATGACACCAGCTGTCCCTCAACATCTGTAGTGACACCTGTAGCTTGTCCTTCTTCCACTTTCGTTCAGTTTTTCTGCACTCACGTCTACAGTGTGGTTTACCCAAGTGCTGTGTGGAATCGTGTATGTCATTGTGTGCATCTGCATGGACTGACTGCTTCTGCAGGATTTTTCAGGTGCAAATCAGGTGTGTGTCAGTTGCTCCTGAATTTTTCACATCAGTTCTCACTGGTGCAAATGTCAGCACTCATCCTCTTCAGGATCCCAAAATGCGCAAGTGCTCACATTTTGACACAACCGAGTCAATGGTTCACAACAGCAGCCCGAATAATCAATTCCCATAGAAAACAGCAGGGGTGGAAACACATTCTTCTTCAGCTGGTATTTTTGCCCAGCCGCATGCAAGTCAGCTGATCACCTGCATTCACGCAGTGATCCAAAGAATTGTTGCTAAAACAAAAGAGAAGATGAAATCTGTCTTTGGCATTTGCTGCGGATTTTTCTACTGTGTGCTGCACTGGGAGCAGGAAACACATGAGTGACTCACAAATTGATTTCCAAAACAGATTGTGTGATACACTCAGTGACGATGCAAAATGGATGGAAATGTACCGCCTGAATCAGCTTCTATACTCCCCGCTGCTGGAAATCTCTGTTTCTCTCTCAGTTTGTGTGTTTGTGTTTCATATCTTCCCCGCCACCGCCGCCGCCACACTCCTCTGCCCTCCTGTGTCTCTCCTCTTCCCTGTCATCCTCAACATTAACGCTGTGGTATCATTCGCCAGGGAGGTGTGAAGAGGGCAGAGTAAATCAGCCAGGAGGAGGTCGGCGCCGCTCGCTGCCCGGCGCTGGCTGCAATATCCTTGCAGGGAAAGAGCGCGGCGCTGATTTGCATGATTAAACAGCATCCACCAGACAGACAGCGCTTCATTACTCACCACACACAAGGTGATTACAGGAAAATGAGTGAAAGCGCGCATTCATACAAACACAGCCACCACAACCCACCTAGTCTGAGACACACAGGTGCAGAGAAATACTGTACATCAGAGTAATGCCACCTGACAAGTGTTTGCAGCTGAGCAGTGGCAGTGATGATAGCACTCCCAGGCATGCATTGTCTCACTGGTTTCTGCTTGAAGACGCTTAAACTCTGAGGCATTTTAGGAGCCACTGCTCTGAGACCCAATTAGCATAATAATCTAGCTTGTCAGACCTTCCTTAACAAAGCTGTAGCATCTCATCTTCGTTTGATCCAAAAATGCTAGGAAGGGTTGGATCAATTAAACGCCAGCCAGCACAGAGGCTTCTTCAAATACCTCCCCATAGCAGTGCATGAAGTCTGTGTGTCTTTTAACATTTGTCAAGGAGAGCAAACTGAGATTTGCCACTGGCGTTTGTACAGATACGAATATTGGCTTTTGCCTGTCATAGGCAGAGCTGCCTTCCAGGAAACACACCTACTGTACTTTAGTGGAGCACAGCAGGGATCAATAGCTAATGTAAAAATATATTGCAAAGGCAGCACCTTTCTTGCCAAGACCCATGGTTTACATAAGTAATGCAAAATAGCTTACAGAACACATGCGATTGAAAGGCTAATGGAGAATGCAATGAGGTTAAAGGTTCATTTGCTCTTTAAAGTCCTACTCCGATCCATTGTAAAAGGCTTTCCATTAGTCGTTTAATTAGGATTGTGCTGTTTTAACCTCAAATCAAAATAATTGTGTTGTTTTCTAGAACATAGTTTCTGCAGAGCAGCAGTAGTTCATCAGAAATTTGACTCTGAGTTATGGGTGGGACAGTTGGTGTGGAGCAAAGGCTGATTTACACTGGTCTGCCAGCGGTGCATCTCCATTGCGTTTACACAAAACAGTTATGTCTGCCTCTGACATCGGTCTCTCCGCACCGCAGCTGAAGTTTTACGCAGGAGTTCCATTTCCAGTCCGTTGACCCATGAATGTCACAGTAAAAAACAGAAACGGTAAATGGGAAACACTTCGCGGTTTCAAAATAAAACCTTTATAAAATGTATTCTTATAGATTTATTACATTTATGGTGAAGTCCCTGGAAGACCCCCAGGGAAGACCAGGGACACGCTGGAAAGAATGCATCTCTTGGTTGGCCTGGGAACGCCTCGGGGTCCCCCCAGAGGAGTTGTAGGAAGTGGTCAGGTAGAGGGAAGTCTGGCCATCTTTGCTTAGACTGCTGAACCCCCGAGCCAGTCCCAGATGAGTGGAAGTGGATGGATGGATGGACGGATGGATGGATGGACGGATGAATGGATGGATGGATGGATGGATGGATGGATGGACGGATGAATGGATGGACGGATGAATGGATGGATGGATGGATGGATGGATGGACGGATGAATGGATGGACGGATGGATGGATGGACGGATGGATGGATGGATGGATGGATGGATGGATGGATGGTGACATGCCCACTCGATAACCTAGGTTAACAGCACAAATAACACCAGCGTCCATTTACGTCAAAGTTGAATTTTTGAAATTACAAAAACATAACATAACATAACAAACATGCATTTTACAAGAACTCAGTGAAGATGGAGAGGGGGCCTAAAACTTGCCAATGTTTTGAAAGTTGATGACACTGGAGTGGCAGAACAAACCATTCCTCCTGAAGCCGGGGGGAGGGGGGAGGGGCAAACTAGAAACCCATTGGAGACAATGTAAACAAACTGACGGTTGTGAGATGGACTCCCCACACAAGCAAAGCAACTGAGACGCACCACAAATGGACCAGTGTAAATTCATAGTAAGCCCACACTCATTTCCCATCATCGCTTTGTTTACGATCTCTCCCGCTAGCCTACAGTCCCTCACAACCCCACAACATTACTGGCGAGAAACATTGTAGCTTTCCAGCTGTACGGTTTTGAGCCAAATTCCAGCCAGAAATAACAAAAAAAACACAGTTTTAATTTTAATTTTCTTTATATATATCCTCCATCATGAGAAAAGTGCTTCAAGAACATATTAAAAACACTATTTTCATTGGAGTAGGTCTTTAAGAAATCCATGTTAGTGTAGAAATGACAGAGGGAGCAGTGTTATTTCATCTCATTCTCATATATACCAGTTTTTTTATTTATTTTCTATATCACAGCATCCACACTGCCCCCAGTTTCCATGCAGATTTTTATTTTTTATGTTTTTCTTCAAGGCTCAGATTGTGTCTCACTCAGCATTCATTCAAGCAGCCGTTCCCCTTTGAAGTTCAACACATGGCTTTTATCTTGTTATCACGCTATTTCTTTGTATTCCCCAGCGCCATAGGCCGTGCAGCGTCTCCAGGGGTGCAGCAAATACCCAGGGCCCTTCCTCTAATCCATAACACAAAATCAACAATGGCGGCCATGGAAGGGGGGGTGTCTGCTTCCTGTTTGAACTAAAGCACAGTGGGAGTTTCCAGCCCATGTGCTGTAATGATGAGCCTAATTAATCATAATTATTAATTTTTAAAAAATAGCCGGCTCTGAGGAGAGCACTGTCAGCAAGGAAAGGAAGACATGAAGGACAACATTTATTTATTTATTTATATAATATTTAATACTAAGTCACAATCAAAGGCTAAGAATGACCCAGAATTTAGATTCAAATAATTAAAAAATAGGAAATATGTAGGCCTATTTAGATGGTATTTTACAATCTCCAAACAACTTGATTATTTGAATCCAAGTCATTGACCTTTTGTCTCCTTATCTTACCCTTGTTTAGTTTTAAAATTGATTTTTACTCGTTTATTTTGACTTGTTACCTTTTTTGACCGGTTTTGCCCACCAGATCAATTTGTCCTAAACTAAAATCTAAATACTTAGAGCTGCCTCCTGCCTCCAGTAAATTTGTTTTCTTGTTTTTAGATTAACTTTATTTCCTACAAAAGTGTTTTCTCTTGTTAAAAAATTGCACTCATGATTGTTGTTTCTAATTTAAAAGAAAAAATAGCAATTAAATAAAATGTAAATAAGAGAGAATAAGTGGAAAAATGCTGATGAATCTTCTGGATGATGATCAATGCTGGCTGACAAAGATTATGAAGAAGAAGAGCTTGAGCTTTGAAAAAGGTTTATATTTATCTGCACATACAGTTCTGTAAATTACCTCCATTGCTTTCCATTAGTCAGACTTGCTGACTGTCATTTGCTGAGCTGCAGCAGATCTCATCCCAGTTTGAAAGGAGAGGAGTCGTGTCAGCTCTGCGTGCAGAATTACCTTTTATTCCACCTAGAGAGGATTCTGTGTTGTGCATAACTGTCAAGTTTTATGGCGCAAATTAGGCAAGGTCAGCCTTAGCTGTTGCCATGGAGACAGGGTTAAGGGATGATTTGGTGTTGCCCTGAATCCCAGTGTGCTATGTATAGGGAGACGTATTGCTCTAACACATCAATTCCACCGATTTGTCCATAAAAACAGTTGGAATGAAAATACATCCACCCCTGTGAGCTTCCTCCGTCTCACATTTATTAAAAACTATATCCAAAAATGGATCGTTGATGCAGAGCTTGTGGTACTGTACTCAAAACATGCAATGCAATGTGAGTTCCCATTATTTATTTTTTTTTTTGTATTGTGCCATTTTGATTGACCCTTGTTTCAACAAGGACCAGGTTCATGCTCAGTGTTTCACCCACCAAACGTATTTGATGCCCAGGTGGGAGGACTGAGCACTCTAACCAGCTGCCTACCTGGCTCTGAATGGCTCATCTAGTGCCAGAACTGCTAACACTGCAGGATGCAAGCGGGGAACAAAACAGAAAGCACAGAGGAGGAGATGGTCAGAAAAGAAATGAAGAAAGAAAAGCTGCTGGGCTGTTACTTCTCCCAGTCCTGTTGTGTCTCTCTCTGCAGAGGGAGTAACAAAGACGATGTGAAATGAAATCCTAAAGGCAGACAGAGCAGTGCAGCCAACAGGAAAACTCTGCATTTATTTCAGCAAAGCAGACAATCCTTACCTGTAGTGGAAAACACTTTGGGCTTTGAATCTGTAACAAATCCTGTGTAGCTCTGGAAGAGTTTCCCTGAACTAAACAACTAAACATTTGACAGAGGCAGCAGATAAGATTCTTTTTCTGTGATATGGTCAAAAAGTATTTGTTATTAACAACCCCCAAAGCCAGTTTTAAGAAATTTGATTGAAAAAAGGCACCGAAACTTGTGTTTGTACATTTTTTTCTTACCCTTTAGGGCAGTACTGGGGAGTACAACAAATTTATGAATCAGACTTGTTTGCAAAGCTTCGTGTAATAGAGTTCTGCACTTGACACTGCGTCAAAGAGGCGCAGGTGTTGTGCTCTAATGGGATGAGTGTGCGATGAATGCCTTCCCTTTTCATGTAAATTAGCCAGAAAGATGGGGTTTGTGAAAATATCAATAGTCGCCCCACTGTTATCAGAACAAAAGCAGATAATAAAGACAAGTGAGAACAAACTGTGCAAAATTGACCTTTTTTATGTTTTATTTTAAAATGCTTTTTTTTTTGGAAAAAGATAAAATAAAAATTAAAGCCTTTTACTAAAGTTGCAGGCTAGAGGTGAAAGCCTGTAGTTTTGTCACATTATTTTTATCCTGTAATGACCCGGTCTTGCTCTGTCTGACCCAGAGCCATTAAAAATAATAATAGTAAAAATAATGGCAGCTGAATGCAGCTAAAGCTGCATGGGCAGGTTTCCAAATGGCTGGGAAGCTTTTTTGGCACAGTAAGGTAACTTTGGTTCCTGAGTGCATCTTAAATAATTTAACTGAACTTGCATTAATGCTCAATGTTTTTTTCTGTTATAACCAGAAAGAAATGGAAACTAATTGAGTTTGTTCTGCTTCCTGTTTATCAGCAGGTTTTTTAACAGCAAATTTAAGATCCCCCAGATTTCCATATGATGTTGCCACCTCTGCACTTTTAAGAGTTAGTTGAGCTTTAAACAACTGTTTCATTACAGGGTTAGGGACCTTAACCCTTGTGCTATCTTAGATGACGTGCTTTCCCCACCATGATAAAGGTGGAAAGATTTCATGTAATCCATGGACACCAGTGAAGAGCACAAATCATTGAAGAAAAAAGGTTCGGCGCACTGTCTAGTGGGTCTAGATGACCCAACTCCCAATGTTAAAGTGCCTAGGATAGCACTAGGGTTAAGAACAAGGCTCAGAATGTTTCCCCAACATTAAAAAACCACAAAGATGCCTTTTTAAAAAAAAAAAAAAAAAAAAAATTGCTTTTTCGGGAGCTCTCCTGTGAATGTCGACTGCACCATGAAACTATTGTCACTCTATATGTTGCAAACAGCTAACCTTCCTTGAAGGCTCAGCGCAAACCTTGAGGGGGGTAAATGACCATCTATCAGCACTTGAGTGACAAGTGCCATAAGCAGATACTTAAAGCTCAGTTATTAGCACCAACAAATTGCCTCGTTGGCTTGAATCGCTTGTGCTTTAACCTACATTTACATTAAGTGGGTACGTGAAAATGATTTCCTTTCAAACTCATTTCTTCAGCACCAGGCAAGGGTCCACCTGTTTTCTTTGTAAAAAAAAATGGTGCATGTGACCTTCTTGCCATTTATTTACACATCTCTATTTTTCTGCACAATAGAAGTTTATTTTCTTTTATTTTACACACCGTGTGCTGTAGTTTAATTCCCTTAGAAAAAAATAAAACTGCACTGCTGTGACTCCCATCACTGCACAGCAGAGTATATCAAGTTTATTGGTCTATACTGCCCCCTACTGTTAAGTACTATAAGACTTTGGATTGATTATGTAATTCAATTATTAAATCATCTACACATTTATTACAACAATGAGCTTTATTTTGAAATTTTTAGTTTATAATTTACCAGATCAACTTCAAGAAATACATGTGATCACTTTATATCAGTACCATTTTAATATGGCAGATTTTAGAATAACAAATGAATATTAGTTTATTTTTAAGTCAGAATAAGAAAAGAAATGTTTTTGAGGAAGGTGTATAATATTCCAGATGGTTACTTCTGTTTGTAAATAGACCTTTGTGTTAACTGAGGAAGATATATCATTAAAAAAACATCCTATTGCTGATATGATTCTGCAATGTTTACTACTTAACTTTTAAATTAGCTGATTAGAAGTCTTTAAAGACTGATGAAAACTGTTTTTGAACATGCTCTTGTGGCCTTTTTCTGATGGAGGACATATAATACAGAAGGTTACGCTTTAAATTGCATTGCAAAAAAAAAGCGCTTATTTGTTTTGTAGAAAATATGCTGGATGGGCCACAAGCTCCCTGCTCTAAGTAACGGGGAGGGGGGCGGGGTCGCTCTGCACCAACAATCCCACCCATAACTCAGGCAAATTTCTAATGAACTACTGAAGATCTGCAAAAATTATGTCCTAGAAAATTACTTTCTTCTATTTTGGCTACAAACGTCAATCATAATTGCTTTGAAAGATGACTGGAGAGGGTTTTTGACTCTTCTTCCCACAGCAGCAGCAACAATTATCCTAACACTGTATAGAAGGAAGTTTTGCGTCACACAAACAAAAAGACCTTTATTTTGGTTTAACATTTTTATTTAACATTACAACATAGACATAAAAAGGAAGGCAAAAAAAGAAACAAATGTTGCATCTTCAAAACTTCTCATTTGATCAAAAATAAGTGAGAATATTTTTACAGTTATGGGACAAGAGCAATCCACGTGAGATCTAGGTGGAAGAGCAAAGAGACGCTCCCTATCAAGGGTCTTTACATTGTACATACGCTTTTAACCGACTTAATAAAAAATGATAATAAAAATGCGGTCAGGAAGAGAGAAAACCTGACAAATCAACACAAATCACAAGCACTGTTTTCATTTTAGATTTCAATTGTACTAAATACCAAGAAACATGGAGGATGTGTAAAGATTTTCAAAATAAAATAAAAACCCAGAAGGAGCTTTTTCAATTTTGGTATTTCGGTGATGTCTGGCTGCCATCTAAATTAATGAATTCGATGAAAAAGCAGATGAACCACGGCTACCCTCATCCAGCCGAAACAGATACAGGCAGCGAAAAGATAAAGAAAAAAACAAAACATATTGCTTCGCTCCTTAACACATGTACTTTATGCTGATTTCTTAAATAAGCCACTACACGTTTGTGGTTCACCTTGTTTTTAAGCAGCGATGTGTCAGGTTCAGGGTGAGGATGAGGATGCTCTTCCGTGTCTTCCTCCACCGCCTTCCCCTGTGGGACAGAAACGGTCACAGAGAGTCGTGTTAGCAAAGACCCCCAAACTGCTGACAGCTGAGCAACAACACTACACCACACGCGTCATTTAGAATAAAAAAAACTGACCAGGATGTGGAGCATACAGACACCGCCTTTCATTTAAGGATTCTTTTACTTCCTTTTTTTTTTTTTTAAAGTTTAAAGCTTGTGACCTAATATCGTGATCAAAATATTTCAATTAGTGGGCCAAAGTCATTGATATTCCCTTTGCCAAAGTGAAAGTGCACTGTGCGCTAACCAAGTTTCTCATTTAGACAACAGGCTTTCTTACAGTTGAAACTGGAATATTTACTTTTTATTTACCTTTAAGTGGATTAATAAAGATTTTAAGATTATAGCTTCAAGAGGAATTTGCATCAGATACAGAAAAAGACTAATAAAGCTAAGAAAACAGCAGGTCAGTAACAGTTTCAGCTGTTGGCAGGAGTATATCAGGTGGGAAGTCTTTAATAACTAAATCTAACAATCTCCGCCCCAAAGAAATGCACAGTACTGAAAAAAAAAAACCCGCAGCAAGACAATTAAACAATCCAGATTTATCCA
Organism: Oryzias curvinotus; assembly: GCA_023969325.1. NCBI lineage: Eukaryota > Metazoa > Chordata > Actinopteri > Beloniformes > Adrianichthyidae > Oryzias > Oryzias curvinotus. The sequence continues at coordinate 13,849,376 of CM043713.1, read as the reverse complement.
TGTTCTAGAGCATGTGTTCTCTGACAAGCAACAGCATTCAGAAATGGATGTGGGTAGAGAAAGGAGTACCTGGGGTGAGTACCTGCACAGTTTGACAGTCAGAGTATCCATGATTTTTAATTTGCCCTTTTCTCATGTGGTCTCGCTCACAACACCAACGCTGTGTGAGGTATGGAAGTCAGCTGCAATTCATTCCATAAGCCCTACCCTCCAGTTAGTTAGCGTCATAAGGCTCCCCTCCCAACCCCACAAAAAAAAAACAAAAAAACAGTGCATGGCATTATCAGGCACAGGAAGCTGGACAACACATCCATGGCATTCGTGACGTTGTTACTAACTTGTCTGCGGCGTATACCTTTAGACAAAGCCTGGAGTGGGTTACTGCTAGAGGAGAAGAAAAAACATTCTCCCAAAATATGCAAAGTGTACAAAGCAGACAGACTACAGCTGCTGCCTGGCTGGAAGGCTGTGCGACATTAAAACAGCAGTTACTACGTCTTCCTGTTTCACAGTGAGAAAATGACATAAAGACACGTCAATGCAGGCAGGGAAGCTTGAATTACTTTGTTTGCCGTTACGTCCAAAAGAAAAGAAAAAAAAAAAAGTGGAATATACAATGATACGGACCAAAAGAATAAAAACCGAGACAAAATAAGGGGGTACCTCTGGGCATGTTTGCTCAGGGCTACACTGGCCTTTCCCTCTTGGCTTTCTGTGAATGTTTTCTACATCCTTCTCAATCATCGGGCCTAGTCCTTCATCTTCAGTGCATACTTACGATGCACTAATCAAAAACAGGATAAAGATATTTGCATACAGTACATAAGACAATTATAAAAAAGAAAATGATAAGAATTGAACTGAAAAACAGGAGTGAAGAGGGAGGGTGACGAGGAGGGAAAAGGAAAGGGGGAGGGGGTGAGGGAAAGGAAAGCGTGAAGGTGGGTTGAGAGCCAGGGGGAAGTGCTGAGGAAGCCGCACTTACCTGAGCCTGATCTGAGGTCCTATCAGATCAGTTTTAATTGGACTGAGTGTCACCTTCAGATTGGAGGAGCTCTTGCTGGCCGTTAAGCAGAGGGGAGGAGGAAGGTGGTTCGCTCTGCATGGGTTCCACCTCTGATGAAGGCTTGACGGCAGCTGCATCACTGTCAGCATGCTTGTCTTTCTTAGAACTGCTCTTCTCCTCTGTCCCCTTACGATCTGACAAAGCATCACATGAATTTAGGTCTACATTCATCACAATGAGACTGGTCAGAGACCCACTCAGATTAGCATTTTCCTGATGGAGGATGCATTTTTAAGTAATTTTTATTCAATTGTGAGTAGCAGATGAAAAAAAAATGCTGTTTAAAAAAATTTTTAAAAAAGCATTTTTGTTCCGTCTAAATATATACTGGAGGGGCCAAAGCTTCCTCTGCAACTGTGAGGGGAAAGAGGACGAGGTTGCTGCATACAGAAAGTATCGCCCCTGAATTTCTAATGAACTACTGGTGCTCTACAAAAACATGTCCCCGAAAACCACAGTTTTTTAAATTGCCTAAAAAAAAAATGGCATAATCCTGAATAAAAGACCAGCGGGAACGCATCGATAGATCAAGAGATGACCGGAGTGGGTCTTTAACGACTACCCCTTACCTTTGTCTTTTGATGAGTGCTCTTTTTCTTTTCCTCTGTCTCTGTCTCTGTCCCGGCTGCGGCTGCGCTGATGGTGAGACTTGCGCTCTGGGCTGCGAGACCTCCTCCTGTCCCGACTGCGGGAGCGGCGTTTTCTGTCCGAGCGGTCACGGCTGCGCTTCCTTTCTCTGTCCCGGCTCCTGCAATACAACGAAGCGAGACGTTAGGCCAGTTCAGTCAATAGAAGCATTACTGTGTCTGCTTTCCAGGTGCGAAATTCCAAAACTTCGGGCGTACCTGCTGCGCTTGCGTTCCCTGTCCCTGTCCTTATCTCTGCTCCTGGATCTCCGGCGATCGCGCGATCTGCTCCGTTTCCTATCCGACGTGCGGCTGGAGTGGCGGCTGTGCGAGTGGCTCCGGCGGGATCTCCGATCCCTCTCGCGGTCTCTCTCCCTCTCCCGCTCTCGGTCCCTTTCCTTCTCACGCTCCCGCTCTCTCTCTCTCTCCCGCTCCCGTTCCCTCTCTTTTTCTCTTTCCTTCTCCTTCTCTTCCTCCTCCTTGCGCTTCTTCTCCCGCTCCTCCCTCTCACGCTCACGGTCTTCTCTGTCCCGCTTGAGGGCCGGATTTTCCCCCTGAGGTTCCTCAGAGCGACGCCGCAGTTTCTCCTGTACACCAAGAAGATGCCTCTTACACTTTAGTCCTTGCACAAAAACTTAAACTAAAACTACTTTTCTTAAAAAAGAAAAAAAAAAAAAAAAAAGACATCTTTATTGTTTTGTCTTCAGATTTGATGTGATCCTGTTACCTTTAACTCCTCCACGGTGGATTTAATCTTGGCATAGCCCATATGCTGTTTGCCCATTAAATGGTCATCAACTCGAGACTGAGCATCACCCACGATGAGAAAGGCTCCACACACCTCACACACCTCCATCTGTTTCTCCTGAGCTGCAAAGCTTTCAATGGTCTGCAGGGAATATAGAGAAAGATATCTTTTTTTAGTTATTGGAAATCTTTTTTCCCCACATGTTTAGATGTCGAAAGCTTTCTTTTGGAATCAGCTTACATTGTGAATGAACAGTATTTTTATTTATTTTTTTTTACCAGTATACATTAGTCTTCATAGGTCAACTGCATTCACTTTTTAAATGGAAGCAAAAATATGTTTGTACTAGGGCTGCACGATATGAGCAAAACTTGCGTTATGCGATATGAGTGATCAATGTTGTGATAACGATATAATTTGCGGTATACAGTAAACCCTTGTTTTTCGCGGGGGGTTACGTTCCAAAAAAAACCCGTGATAGGCAAAATCCGTGAAGTAGAAACCTTTATTTTTTTTAAACTATTGTTATACAATTAAATACCCTATTATAAATTGAAAAGAAAGAACAAACCATTTACAGGCTCAAGCATGTGTTTCACAAATAAAAGTACTTTAGAAATGTTTTTTTAAACAAATAACTTCTGTACTGTACTGTCAAATAATCATTTTAATCATCAATGTGAACAGAAGGCTTCAAATCGTAGAGATTAGCCCCGCCCACCGCGACCCGAGTAATTGGATTAAACGGGAGAAAATTTAAAATGATTATGAAAAAGATACAAAGTACAGTGGGAAAAATAGTGACTCAGGTGTATTTCACTGCTCTTCAGACTGAGCCGCTGCATCCTGACTCCTCCCTGCAGTGTTTTCTTCTTTTGAAGCCCGCGGTGCAGCTGTGTTTTTTCGGGTGAAGAACATAGTGATAGGCAGTTGTTGTCGCTCTTTTTTCTGCTTTGCAAAAAGATCCATATACACCGACATGCCACCATCAAGAGAATTTGCACGAACGTAATGTAAATTTGGCAAGCTGTTTTACGTACGTGCACATATTAAACTGTAACGTTATTGACACACAGGTAGAGAAGAAGCAGAGTGACTTTTTAGCCAATCAGAATGCAGAACACAATGCACAACGCAAATCCGTGAAGTAGCGAAACCGTGAAAAGTAAACCGTGTTATAGCGAGGGATTACTGTATACACAAATAGCAAAACAACCAAAAACATAATTACCGTGTCATTGCAACAATTTAAAAATTATACTCAAAATGACCCTCATTGACGTAGGAGGCAAACATCTAACATAAAAGAGCTCCATCTGATTGGTCAACAACGTCAAAGGGTCTATCCAATTGGTCAAATGCATAAATTGATTTATTTGATTAGTTAAATACTTCAAGCTGCCATAAGATTGTTTTAGCACATTTAAGGTAACCATTTATTGCGATTTTTGCTGACTTTTGCGATATGGATATTGCACTGCTTGATATTGCGATAACGATAAATTTGCGGTATATTGTGCAGGCCTAGTTTGTACACTGTAAGACAGGGGTGTCCAAATCCAGGCCTCAAGGGCCGGCAACCTGCTGGTTTTCCAGAAACCCTGCCTCATCTGCTGTTGATTACCTGGATCAGGTGTGTTTAGGCAATAAGGAGCCTCAACAGCAGGTTGATTGGAAAACAGAGGACACCGGCCCTTTAGGCCTGGAATTGGACACCCCTGCTGTAGGACAACCCCTCCTTCATGACTCACTGAAGGGGTGGAGTTGAGCATCTCCCTCTCATCCTTCAGCTGCTCCACCAGTTTCATCATTCCTTGAGCCTCCTCCACGCGACCCTCAGACCCAAGTTCCTCGATCTGCAGAAACATGAAACAGGTTAGCAGCAAAATAGCTAAAAAGTGATAAATAATGCATAAGAAATGCGCATTTTATCATAATAATAAGTATTTGTTATTATCCTAATTGCTGCAACTCAACACTAAAAGGTGCAACAACTCATTATGTACATTTTCTAATTTCATATATTTTATATTTCTATTAATGATCATATGAAAAGCATACTTTCATTCATTCATTACTGTCTAACCTGAACAACCAAGTCCTCAATCTTTTCCGTTAGAACCTGGATCTTCTCATCATTCTTCCCTGTCGGACCAGGTCCCTGCAGAAATGAAGAAAAAAAACTCTCCTGTAAAGCTGGTGATTGAAGCCCCAACACAAAGCAGGAAATTAGAAGAAGGAACAAGCATGCAAACTGCAAATTAAGCATATTTTTCATTTAAAAATATAAATAATGGACCAACCCCAGAATTCTGCTGAGCTTGGGAAAGTGCGAGGCGAGCGTGCCCTCTACGAATCCGCCGCTCCACTTCAGCCAAAAGTGACTGTAGATACCGCAGAAAGTCTCGTTCGTAGCCCTCTTTCATGAACCGAGAACTTTTCTCATACCTGGAACATCACAATCTGCCGTTTAGAAATAGATGAGCTTGTAGAAAGAAGGCGACTAAAAGGTTACAACTCACATCTTTCTAAGATTTTCATCATGGATCTTCTCACAGGGTCCTAGAGGAGGAACACAAACAGTTCATATATTCGAACCTAACAGTTCATATATGAGTGGGGGAGAGTTAATATGTAAATCGTAGACATACCCAAATCAGAACGAGTGTTCGTGAACAACTCAGCTGGACAGAAGCCGCACAGATAGTATCGGCAAACCTAATGATAAAAATAGTGATAACACTTTTTAATTTTAATGGCATAAATGATATTATACATTTTTAAATGAGTTCAGAATGAAATGAAATCAGATATAATCATAAAACATAAATTCACTGTTTATTAAAAGGTGGGATACGTCTCTTAGGGACTCTGCAACAACCAATATGCAATAAAGATTTCAAATATAGAGGCAACCATTTGCAAAAATAAATAAATAAAAATAAATCTCTCTATCCTCCTGAATGATGCACGTCAAAGTAAACATAGTTACTCTAAACACATGCTAATGTAGCTAGTATTTAAATCCGGTCCGATCTACGGGGAATAAACTTCTTTTTTGATCCGCTAGGACTAGGAGCGATTAGCAAAATGAGGCTACGTCTGTCACCACGCGACCAAAGTTCCCGCCAATGTTCCCAGATCCTCGCTGGGTCTAACGCTTTCATTGAATGATTGTGCAATATATTTGACTCAAACGTTAAAAATAATGCGTTCAGAGCTCACATCCTATCTCTACTGTGTAACCTTATCAAACTCATTATCGAGGCTAAAGTTAGCTAACAGGCTAACTTACGCTCTCGTCGTCCCATCGCACGTTGGCCCGCTTCTCGTCAGGGGCCAAGTTTCTGTCTCGGCCCATTAACTCGTCGAGTAACTGGGCGGCTGACAGCATTTTCCTTAAATAATAGAAACTTTGCTCGGAACCTTGAGGTGAATAATAAGAATCAGTTCCACAGCATATACTGCGCAAAGTACACCTAATCAAAATGGCAGACTCTTGACAATAATCAAAGCGCCACCTGAACCGGAAGTACTTGTCTCTTATTTCTTCTTCTTTTTGCTTCACTTTACGATTAAAGTCAAATCTGCGCCAAGAGCACCGCTAACCGGAGGAAAGCAGAGAAGTCTGTTATTACTTCTGATTTTCCCGTTTTTTCTTTTCTTTCCTTTCTTTCTTTCTTTTTTTCCAGGCAAAAAATATATATATAATATTATATTTTCTGCGCCCCCCCTCCCCCCCAGCACAAAGTCTCCTCAAGGTATTTTGGGAAATTCTTGTCTCGAAAAAAAGTTTGGCTTTCCTGCAGTTTTTGGTAAGAATTTAAAACGAGTCATCAAATGGCAAACTTTGTGCTAATTATGAGCTATTAACTTCCGAATACTGTCAACTAGTAATGTCAAATTAAACCTTTAGCAATAAGGGGAACCAGGCTTTTCAGTTGTTGTCGGGTGGGAAAATTTTAGTTTTAAATTTAGCTACGTCGTCGTGTTGCATTTTTGTTTTATTTATTTTGAAATATATATAATTTACTTTAACCATATACTTTTCTTTTTTTTTTTTTTTTTTTTTTTTTTTTTTTAGCCAAAACTGGCTCTTGGTATTTAAAAAAAAAATCATTTTTAAAAGCGTTTACATTTTTGAGGGAATTGAATATTTTGTAGAAACGCTCATCTGTTTTGAGAGCAATTTCCGGTTTGTTTTGTTTTTGCAAACATTCTTAAATCTATGTTTAGCTATGTAGGCCTATTTAGAGCAAGTTTCTCTCATTTTCTTTAACAATAATTTAAGTCTTTTTTTTTTTAAATTTGCTCAATTTGGCGGCTAGCTTAACTTTTTCATATTTACTTTTTCCATGAAGTTATTTTTATCGTAATTATTTTGGAAACTATGATGTCATTTTTGTTATACATGTAGTATTTTCAGCTATGAATATATTCATTTATGATAAATATTTTCTATTAACCCCATTATTTAGTCAGCCAAGTGTTCTAATATTTTTCCATCCGCTTTTTAAAATTAAATTTTAAATTTGTTGTTAAATACTAGTCAAAAGGGATATTCTGTATTTTGTATAAAAATGTAATAATAATAAAAAATAATAATGAGGAATGTAAAATTACGCATTCGGGGATTATTTTATTATGTTTCATTAAGAAACAATTCCCAAATAACGTGTAGAAATTAGAATTATTTTTACTTTTCGACTTTATTAATTATGGCCCGCAGCAGTCACAACTGCAAGGACCATATTGTAACTGCTACGAGGGTCGAACACTCGAAAAGCCCCAAAACGTCAAAAAAACGCGTCAAAACGCCAAAAAATGGGGTCAAAAGTCGCCCAAAGCACAAAACAACACAACAATTGTGTAACGCAACAAAAAAAAACACACACACGCACAACACCAACGCACAAACGACAAAATTGTTGTCGCAAAAATGACGACAAAAACACGAAAAAGCCCCAAAAAGCCCTCAAAGGACGGGTTTAAAGCCAAAAGGACATGCCCAGCCTATAGTAAAAGACAGGCTGCATTGAAATACATAGGAAGCACCCTGGGGAAAAAACTTCTTATTGTTTTTCGATCGTTTCATTATTATTATTATTATTATTATTATTATTCTTTCTAACGGATCCGTTGAGCTCAAATTTGACCCCCGCCACATACCCGAAAACTCACCAAAATTGGCACACACCTAGAATAAATTGAAAATGAATTTTCGGCAAAGAGAATGTCACCCCCCCGAAGTCGATGACATCACGGCGAGCGTTCCCGTAAAAAAAATGAATGGGCCGAAATTTGCTTATGGGGCCAAAAAAAAATATTTTAAATTAGAGCTACGAAACCTAAACACGCGTGTTGGAGATATCCCAAAGAAGTTTTGAAATCATTATGGGATGGCCACACGACCTACGGCTTGGCGGCCATTTTGTGGCGAACTTTGAGAAATGGCGATTTTCGTGTTTTTTGACAGTATGGGAAAACGACACTTTTGTTTGAGCGATTTTCACGAAATCGGACACACATGCCACCAGCTTGATTCTACAACTACCAGAGAAGTTTCGTTGACCTTTGACCTTGGGAAGGGGCGGCCATCTTGAATTTTACAAAAAAAACACCTTTACTAATGTATACAAACGAAAACTCGTCCTAGGGATTTTTATCGATCTTCTTGAAACTTCTCGGGCATCAATGGCAACCTACTGTGGACAAAATGTTGGAATTAGAAGTTGTAGATTTTGAACGGCGTGCGCGTGGCGAATTCGCAACCGCCGCCATTTTAGCTAGCTCGCACATATTTTATCGGAATGTCTTGAAATTGAAATATGCGATTCCCTGGCCCACACTGAACAAAACGATGTCACATACGACAAAATCGATAAAGGAATGTGGGCGTGGTAAGCAAAAAACGATCGCAAAAAAAAGTGCTGACTCGGCAAAAAAAAATTTTTTTCGGATTTTATTTTTAAGAATCGGCTAACGAAACCCAGATAACTTTGTTGGATATATCCAATCAAACTTTTGAAATCATTACGTGATGGCGACACGACCTATGGTTGGGCGGCCATTTTGTGCCAAAATCGCCATTTTGAGATTTTCGCGTTTTTACACAATATGGAAAAATGAACTTTTTTTCGAGCGATTTTCACGAAATTTGACTCGCATGTCCCTAGCGTAAGTCTACAATCACCTCTGGAGTTTCGTCGACCTTTGACCTTGGGAAAAGGCGGCCATCTTGAATTTTCTATAAAAAACACCTTTACCACCAGATTCAAACGTAAACTTGTCGTTGGAATTTTCAACGATCATCTCGAAACTTTTTGGGCATCAATGGCAAGCTACTGTGGAAAAAATGTTGGAATTAGAAGTTGTAGATTTTGAACGGCGTGCGCGTGGCGAGCTAGCAAAGTGGCGCACTGTTATAACTCCCATGCCTTTCAATACAATACAGTGAAAATTGAATGCTTGCATTTATGCCTGGATCTGAATACATTGAAAAACACTGGACAAGGACATATAAGGAATGTGGGCGTGGTTAGCATAAAACCACTGTTGCTAAGGACAACAAAAAGTTTACTTTTCCCGATTTGTCCGAAACTGACGTTAATCCGTTCGTCCTCCCGAGACTAACAAAACATAAAATGGTTGCTATGGAGATAAAATCAACAGAAAAGCCGCCATTTTGAAAAAAAGTGGGTTTTTTGTCAACTCATGACATGTAGCTTTCACCAATGGAGCAATGTGTTTTTCTGAGTAAGTTAATGATGCTGATCGCTATGCTAGCAGTTTTAGCCATGTTAGCATAGCTAGCATAGTTAGCATAATTAGCATTTTAGGTAATGTGTTTTTCCGAGCCAGTTGATGATGCTGATCGCAATGCTAGCTCTTTTAGCCACATTAGCATAGCTAGCATAGTTAGCATAATTAGTATTTTAGGTCATGTGTTTTTCCGAGCCAGTTGAAGATCCTGATCCCAATGCTAGCACTTTTAGCCACATTAGCATAGCTAGCATAGTTAGCATAATTAGCATTTTAGGTAATGTGTTTTTCCGAGCCAGTTGAAGATGCTGATCGCAATGATAGCACTTTTAGCCAAATTAGCATAGCTAGCATGATTAGCATAGTTAGCATTATTAGCTTATGCAGTTTTTACTATCCCTCATCAAAGGTGGGCGGTGAGGGCGGCGGTGGTGCGTAAAGTTGGGCGTGGAAGGCGGGTTGCGACTGCGGGCCATACAACGCCGCTTGCGGCTTTAATATATATTTGCGATTTCTATAGCAGCTATTTTTTTATTCGTATTTATTTATTTTGTTATTTTATTTTGTGAAATTGCACAAAATTATATTGTGTAATTTTGGTCGTTAAGAAATGACTGCATAATGTTTTTTGGACAGCCACTGTAATGTTTATGTCATTATCCTCCTCTGGGAATTGTGTTTTCCACTGTTCGTGTGCGATCTGTTCAATAAAAAAAGAAAAAGAAAAAAAATCTTCGTTCCTAGGGCGATACAAGCCGAGACTGACAGCAGTGTTGCACCTGTTACCATGCTTCGAAGTTCCTCACTAAATTTATCATTTTATTCGTGACACCGAGGGCAAAAACAAATGATTTGACGTTGAGTTTGTTAATAAAAAGTAAGTTCGAAAACGCGGAAGGTCATTGCGTGAAATAACCGCTATGGGAACGAACATTTGTACGCAGTTGTCACATTTTAACGTTCCCCCCTAACGAGACGGACGGTGGCGTTTTTTGACAGCACACCGGCAGACCTCTGACTGCCACCGCAGTTTTGGGACTGAATGAGTGTTCAGGGTGACGACCGCGCTTCTGTGGCGTCAACCAGCAGCTTACATACATACAAAGGAGAAAAGTTGCTGTTTCCCCGTTAATGGCGGTCAAGACGAAGTTACGTTAGCTAAAGCTACAAGCTAACACCTCAAGCTAGCCAGTAGGTAAGGTTAGCCGGGGTAGCTACAGTTAGCTGGAGAGTCTGTTCAGCCCGAGCTGTGTGCAATCACTTGTTAAATCGGTCGTGGATTGTGCTTTGACCATTGATGTAAATAGCACGGTGGTTTTGCATCATATGATCTAACATCGCTAGTGTTTTGTGGCAAAATGTCCACGACTTCGTTGGATAAAGAATTACAAGAGAGGCTGAGAGAAGCATCTGCTATCGGGGATCTGGACGAAGTGCGCTCGTTAGTGGAGAGTGGAGTAAACGTTAATTCCCAGAACGAAATCAATGGATGGTAAGTGTTATGAAAATGTTTCATCTGACCAATGAGTCCCCAGTGTTGTTTCCCGTTCATGTTTGAGAGGTTTTGATCAGCAGTTATCACGTGTCCTTGATGTAACGAGGATTAAAAATGCTCACTGTTATCCTATTACACAAAGCAGAGCTTGTTAAACAGCCAACATTGCGACTTTTTCCTCTGCTTATCACATTTTGTTTTCACTGTCAGCTGCTGATTGTCCAGGACTCTAACTTCCAGAATTGTTTTCATTATAATCAGTGTTCCTAAAGTCCCACTCCAGTTATATTTTAATATTTTGTAAAAAGGTTCCGACAGGTCTTTTTAATTATGATTTATGGGCAAAATCAAAAAACCTGTTGTGTTCTAGAAAATAGTATCTGCACAGCGGCAGGAGTTCATTAGAAATTCACCTCTGCTGATATCCCATCATCCCTTTGTTTACACTTTCTCCCTCTAGCTTACAGCCCTAAGCTAACATTAATGGTGCAACAAAAATGGCGAAAATGTGTCAAAAACACCACTAACACGATTTTCTTTGAAGTGGGTCTTTCAAGTGAAAACAGGTTTACACTATTGGCCACATCTCATGTCTTAATGCTTTTTCTTTCATTGTTTCCATTAGGACATGCCTGCACTGGGCTTGCAAGAGGAACCATAAGCATGTAGTGACCTATTTACTCAGTTGTGGGGCAGACAAAGAAGTCCTCACGGCTAAAGATGAGCTGGCGTCTCAACTAACATCCAAACCAGAGATCAAGCGACTGCTAGGCGGTAAAGTTCTTCTAATCACTTTTTTTCCTCCCCAGAAGGTGATATCCACTCTGTGTCAGTTAAAACATTGGATCTTTTAGAATACATTTGTCTTTTGTTCATACACTCCAAAGTTGAGCTACAGGGTTTGTCTCTCGATAGTATTTTGCAACAGTAAAATGATATCTACATGTGGAAATAATATTTACATGTGGAAGGAAAAACTTCGTTTATTTGTAAAAACATTTGCAAGTCCACAACATTTTTTTTAAATAGGTAAACCTGTAGAAATGTAATTTTTACACCTGTAAAGTATTTCCCAGGTGCTCAGAAAAGTCTTAATCTTGTGTTTGGTTCTTGAGTTCAGGCTCACAAAATTCTTCCCACTCAAGTTCCATCCTCATACTTTTGACGTGAGTTTTGCTGATCAACCAGTCAGCACCTTTCTTTCCATCGGTGTACCGGCTCTGCAAAAATGTCGTATTTCTTCATTCATACTTTTTTTTTTTTTCTCACATTATTAAAACCCGAGATTATTTTTCTATGTTTTAGTCTTAAAGGGCCTATATCATGCTATTCCTAAGTCTTTTATAGTGGACAAAATCCATAGATATGACAGTATATTATCTTTGGCACACAAAAGAATGATTTTTTTTAAATTAAATATTAGTTAGTTTTGCAGTATATTTTTATTTTCTTACCTGGAAGTTCTAAGAATATGGAAGCATTTCTGTAGCATAATTAAAAATAAAAGTCAATACTAGAATTGCTTTTTCATTTATAAAATGAAGCTGCAGTTGTTGACTCAAAATTATAAAATGAAAAAGCAACCCGCCAAAGCGCTGTTTCATTTTCTTCTTCAACACGGCTCATTCTGTCACGTAATGAAAACGCTGATGACGGCAGTGCTCACTGTTCTACGGCGTTGTTGGTCCTACCAGCTAAAGTTCAGCATGAAATCTGTGCTAGAGCTGTTGAGAGAAGCTGCCACGCCAACATTAGTGGGAACCAGCAGGAGATGATCTTCTAAATGTTCTTTTATTATTATGATTATTATTAAGGGCGTGTTCGCTCATGTGGCCCGTGCTTTATTCTTGGCTACAAGGACCCGGAAGAAAGGTTAGGATTAGGCTAATACGTGCCAACAATAACATTTAGCCGTGGATGAACTTAAACTCTGTGCGGGCAATGCCAGAATGTGTCTCTTGGATGTAAATATGTGGGAATAACATCAGCCTTTATTTTTTCTTGACAACACTGGAAACACAAATTCACACGATTGTTTACACGGTTTCTCAGGACCGGCAGACTGACAGGGGTCTGAAGCCTCCTCCAGACTTGCTTCATGTTTGTGGGCCGTGGAGGGGGCTTTGTTACGGTGTGCGCTCCGTCCAAATACGAAGCTTCTCCGGGTGAAGCTTCTCCGGACCACAGAAGGCAGAAATACTGCGACGCAGTCCTGAGAAACCGAGTAAACCATCAGGAGTGCACACCATAACAAAGCCCCCCCCCCCCCCCCCCCCCCCCCCCCCCGAGCCCGCAACCACCAAGCTAGTTTGTAGTGCAAAACTGTAAAAATTCCAGGTTTTCATTAACAAAATTAATCAACACAAGGTTGACGTTCACAACTCAACCTACTGAGAATAAGGTGAGATTTAGTTACATTTGGTGTGCAGTTTTGGAAAGATTCTTTTTGTTTTGAATGCAATTTTGCAAGTGGCCAAAACTTTTAAACATTTTAAATCTTTTTTTTTCATTGGTGCTCAAGAATTCTCTGCAGCCACAAACATTAAAACGTTGAAGGACTTTGTTTTGTTTGTTGCCACAGTTGAGGTGGAAGACGTGCCTGAACTCAAGGAGCCGGAGTTAGCAATCATCCCTAACTACCTGTCCAATCCGCCCTTCATGTATTCCAAGATGGACAGCAAGTCTGAGATCATCATGGGACAGCACAACGCTCAGAACGGCTCTGCTGATTCTGCTGAAGACGCACAGAGCGACTCCGCCTCTCCTTCTCCAGCAGACGGGATCCAGACGTCTCAGAGTCTGCTCTCTGAAAGCTCCTCTCCTGCAGAACCCGCCGTCAACCACAGTCAAGCTGGTGAATTCATTCCAGTGCACGAGCAAAACGGTGCGTCACCCACTGCGTCCTCGCCTCACAGCCACACGGTGGTGAACTGCACCGTGCCCATGGACCTGTCCGTTGAGCCTCACCTGGTTAATCACGCTGACTACTCCAACGCCGTCGCACACAACGGAACCATGTGTTCCTCTCCACTGGCCTCGCCGTGCCCCAATATGGCAGGCAGCGGCGGCGGCAGCAGTCAGGTTCAAGCCCAGGTGGCCAGCTCTAACCAGAGCCTGAACCGACAACCGTCTGTCCCACAGCAGCTGAGCTACAACCAGGCCAGCGGGCCCATGCCAGCCTTCCAGCCCTTCTTCTTCACCAGCACCTTCCCTGTTAACGTACAAGGTGGGTTCCTCGCCTTTTCTGCCGAAAAACGGGGACAGCGGTAGTTTTGATTTGATCCATCCGCTTAGTTAAACCAAGAACATGCGGTGCGTGTGGCAACGCTCCCCGTCCCAGCCTCACAGCATTCTTTAGAATGTCAAACAAACCAGCCGAAGAAGAATCTGAGCCTCTATCATAGCGCTCTGACGTCTGCTTCCTCGAAAGAGCTTTCAAAGGCATGACTCTCCTTCTGATCTGCAGAGTTGGTACTGAAAGTTCGGATCCAGAACCCCAGCGCCAGAGAGAACGACTTCATCGAGGTGGAGCTGGACCGACAGGAGCTCACGTACCGCTCCCTTCTCAGAGTCTGCTGTCGGGAGTTAGACATCAGTCCCGAGCACGTGGAGAAGATCCGCAAGCTCCCCAACACCATGCTGAGAAAGGTGAAGTACAGGCTTTCTTCTTTAGGTTTTTGTGTCTGAGCTGCTGTCACGCCTCTAAAATGTACAATTTAGAATTAAATGAAATTGAACAAACTGACATTTTCCCAAATAAAGACATGTTTTGTTTGCTCATGGTTTTTATGGTTTTTCTTTCCAGGACAAAGATGTGGCTCGGCTGCAGGACTTTCAGGAGCTGGAAATCGTGCTGGAAAAAGGCGAGAGTTTGTCCCTCTTTTCTTCTGGTGGGAGTCTGACAGACAGACCCTGCTACAACATGAAGGCCTCCCGCCTCACCTACTAAAGCTGCAACCCCCCCCCTTCCTGAGGTCTTCTGATGGGCTTCCGTAGCGACCCACAAGCCACCTGAACCTGCTGCCTGCGTCCGTCCCTGATTCCAGCTTCTTTACCAATCGGGATCCGTTTGTCCACTGTAGCTGTTGTCCTCTTCCCGTCCTCCACCGGCCCTCCTGCTGCTCTCATGTACCCAACCAGCTCCAAGCGACTACTGATGCATGGCGCCCTCCATTATGTGTGAAAGTATCTGCCCCCCGTTCTCTTTATCACTCTCTTCCCACTGCACTTTGTGCCAAGGATCTAGTGGGTCAATTTAGGCGTGTGTGTGTGTGTTTGGGGGGTGTTGGCTTGTCTTCCTTGTAGGCTGGACTCCATTAGGACTTTTGCAATCGCCTTATATGGACTTTTTGAAGACGTAGAAGCAGAAGATGATGGGAAGGATTGGCAGTAGCGGCTGCAGTTCCAACGACACTTTTCTATGTGCCCTTGGCAGAAACCTTTAGTGTCTTCTTGCAGAAAGTTCT
Organism: Oryzias curvinotus; assembly: GCA_023969325.1. Taxonomy (NCBI): domain Eukaryota; kingdom Metazoa; phylum Chordata; class Actinopteri; order Beloniformes; family Adrianichthyidae; genus Oryzias; species Oryzias curvinotus. The sequence continues at coordinate 13,834,213 of CM043713.1, read as the reverse complement.
GCTCTTAAGGTGAAATTTGTCTCTCAGTTGAGCTTTTGGGATCTTTTACTGGCTGATCACATGACTCCTACACAGAGGGGCACGATAAAGAACAAATACAGACCCCCCCCCTCCCCCATGAATCTTTAAGGAATCCTTTTTAGAGAGATAAAAATAATACCAAGCAGATCTGTTTTTATGCTACAGTTCATTATGAAGTCAGAGTCTGCAGTGTGTTATGTTAAATCGGAAGTATTCATTCATAAATTTAGAGTTTCTTCACACTAATGATTGAGAGGCGTATCTGATGATCAGATAACAGCAGAGGTTCTGTGTGAAACATGAGGAAACTTTAGTTGCAATCATTCATTTGCTTAGAATCTAAACCAAAACGGAGTTGAGTAAAGCTTTTACATGCTCCCCCCCCACCCAAAAGAAAAAGAATATAACTCTAAAAAGAAGGTTTTTTTTGTGTGTGTGCCTCTCTGTTCGTCCAACGTTTGTAGACATTCCGATCTTTTCTTTGAATTTCCAAAGCTGTTTCCAGGACCTTGTTGGAAATCAGAAGATGGGATGCTGGGGGTTTGACACTAACGGCACAGCGATGGCGTGGTGACGGTGGACCACCACAGCCAGCCTAACGCATGAAGCGGGGGCTCCCTCCCCTCAGAGATGTTGCACATGCCCTACAATCAGCATCTATCTAACAAGTCTTGTTTGATCTTTTTCTTTGTCATCATTTTGAGTGTTTTTAACCTGTTAGGTTTATTATTTTGAACGTCTTTATAGTGCAGGAGCTCAGCGGCGATTCTGAAAGTTTCTTATCATTGAAGTGCAATGCGATGGAAGTGTTCCAGCATATCAGGACCACAGAGCACAGCTAATTTTCATCCTTTCCAACCATATGAAACACTTGCTGGAAGCTGTGCTGCATTTGTTGGGGAGGAATTCTCTCAAGAAAGTTGGACGATGTGGAGTCAAAGAAATAAAACTGTTTCGTGCCCGGCGGGCCGCCAACAGCTGCATGTTTGTAATTTGTTAGCTTTTTTTTCTTGAGGGGAGGGGGATCTTTGTGTTTCTGTAAAGAGATTTGTGGATTGCTAGTTATTGCAGAAATGGCATCATGGAGTTGGAATTAACCTATGCATTCAGAGTTTGATATTTTTATATGAAGCTGGTTCTGTATACTGTAGAAGAAAAAAAAAACACTTGAAGTTGTTTTATGTTGTTTGATAAAGTACAGTACAATAACTTTTGTTTTCTTTTTCTTTAGTTGTATTATCAAAACATCCTAACGTCTACCAATGTTAATCAATTACACCATAATAAATATCTAAAGTCTATTAAGGGAAGTGACGTCATATTTTCCTGCTCTCTCCAATGAACTAAATGTAGTTTCATGGTTCAGCCACAAGAGGGAGTCCACGAGCACAGGTCCGTACTCCTGTTCATTTGAGGCATCAATTTAAGATAAGATGGAATTGGGCTTTTGTAATCTTTCATCGTTGACTCAAAAATAAAAGTTCTTTATTTAAACTTATGTTTTTACCTCCATCTATTAAGACAGCAATTCAAGATGGATTCATAAAAATGTTGATAATATTTGCTCCTGCTTTAAACCCTTCAGAAATGTCAAATCAGGAGTCGTCATCCTTGTACGTTTGACTATGGGCGGCTTTTGATCTGGAGTTGTTGCATGAACAGTTTCTTTATGGAGTTCCGGTCAAATTGAGATGTATTAGAATCAATGGAGGGGAATGACAGAAACTACTGTGAATCTGGATTATTCAGTGCACCGAATTATTCTAATAAAGTAAATATATATATATATTTTGTCTTGAGTTGCTTAACCCATAGGCTGAGGAATCGGACTCTGTGAAGACACCAGTCTGTATGGCGAGTCAGAACCTCAGACATCAGCTAATATTTCAAAAAGATTCAACAGATGCTGCTGTTGCAGCCTCCAGCTGCAGTTTGGTCTCCAGCCTCTCCGCTGACCTTTCACCTGCAGTTGCACAACAAACCACTGTTGTACATTCTGTTATGAACTTACCTAACATGAGAATTTGTTTTGTTCTCCATCTTGCGTAAAGAAGACAAACAATGACTACGCTGCAGTAACGTGGGTGCTAATGTTTTGGCGAAATCCTCAGTTATACAAATACAATAGTGTTTATGTACGAACCAGATGTTGAGATGCTGCAATCGGGACACCACAAATACTGCATCATCTGCCCAGAATGCTGACAGCGTGTGTTTTTGAACAAAAAGTGTAATTCACGGACACTTGGACACACCTGTCGTACATCTACTGAAGCTGAGGGATTCATCTTAGGAGCCTCCTGTGGTTCTCGTTTGATGAAACATAAATATGAAGAGTCTGAAGTGTCTAACGGGCCTTTCAGAGGAGCCATTGTTGGCTGATGTTAAATGCAGATTCAGCCCTGAAGGTTCAGAAGAACCTGCATGCTCTCATCCGCTAGCCTCTTCTCTGCAGGAAATCCTTTTGGAACATGTCTAGCTTGTTTGTTAGCTTCTCTGCAGTTAGGTTGAATTCATTTATCAACTAAAGCAGAAATGGGTCTTTTGGAAGTAAAGTTTGAGTAAACCTGAGGGCCAGAAACTGGCCTCGAGGACCCACTCCGATCGTCTTTTGATCAATTCTGAAAGTGTTGCTAGTGGTCTTTTAATTTAGCAGTTTTTAGGCTAAATGAATAAACATGCTTTCTTTTGTTTCTTTCAGAGCGACAGTAGTTCTTTAGAGATTCACCTCTGAGGTGTGGAAGGGACTGTTAGGACGGAGTAAGCCCACCCCCACTTTCTGTCATCTGCCTGTTTCGAGCTGCTCAAATCTGGTTGCAAATTCAATTGTAATGTGAATAAATGATGATTCTGACCCCAACCCAACATTAAAGGTGTGACAGAACGTTTCAGAGCAGGAGTCTGAAGCTGATGTCACTATACACAGATGTTATCTCTGCTTCTGCATTAAAAGCTGAAACATTCCGACTTCTGCACAAACATATTCATCCATCTACTCAAAAATTGGTCCAAAAACAAGTTTGACTATACCTTAAACACAACCTTCTGCAGGTCCAGCTCCACCAGAGGGCGTGTCAACAAATCTTTCTGTTATACAGAAAAATAAAAAAAGTGAAGTTCCAAAAATCCAAATCCTTGAGACTAGCTGAAGAATTTTAGGAATGCTTTTATCCAGTGTGGGAATCTACACTGCCTCTCTGGATTGTGAAATTATTAAAAACCTGTTCCTTTCCTTACCGGCTGCAGGTCAGAGATCAGAATCTGTCTGTCTTCACATGGAGGAGTTATGAGTTATTACAAATTCAGAGCTTATTGCACAAAGATCAGTCTCCAAAAACTGACATTTCACCGAAATATAAACCATAAAAAATCTGATTTTGAACAAGTTTGTACATTAACTTTATTGCTACAGCCTTGGATTGGGTGTGTTTAACCTGAGGCTACATTAAAAACTCAAATTCCATCTCAGATCAACGTAATGTGTTTATCATACAGACAAATATAAAAATAAACTATATAAAGAGCTATTTTTTTAATGCTTTGAGTATAAGAAGCTTCTCTGTGAAACATAAACAGCTGTTAGGGAGCAGTTTTAACCTCTATTTATTAGATTAAACCTACTTCAGGTGGGCTGATCACTACTTTCAGAGGCCAACAAACATGTTGACAGTGTAGAGAGAAGGTCAAAGTCAAGGTGGTTTCCTTGCAGACGACACAAATGCTGGAGGCTCATGGAGCGGTTGAAGCACTCCGCGTGAGGTCCTCTGTGTGGCTTTATCCAATATGTGACACCCTGCAGCCCCCAGTGCCGACTATGCTGGGAATGCAGGGTCTTGAGGGTGAAGGTTGGGGGGTGGGGGGTGGAGGCTGAGAGGAGGGGGTGAGCAGACAGTGCAAACATCGTTTGATTCACTTTGCACAAATTAATTTAAACGTGTACGTGTGCGCACGCCTTTACTTTGCTAAAAACGCATTGCTATATCAAATGACCTCATAATGATAACTGATCCTGGATGTGCACATCTTTGTGTGGTTTGGGACTGCCTGTGTGAATCCAAGTGGGAACCCTCACAGACAGCAGGCCAGACGTGGGCTGCAGGGTTTGGCCTGAGGAGTTCTGGGCCTCATTAAACTCTGCAGGGACTCTCCTTGGAAAGCAGGCTTCGTCACTGCACTATCGCCTCATGACACACACATACAGTTACGGCAAGAAAAACTGACTTTATTTTTACTCCATAACAGCTAAAAAAATATAGATAGATAGATAGATAGATAGATAGATAGATAGATAGATAGATAGATAGATATTGCCCCCCCCCCCCTTTTTTTTCAGGGGGGGGGGGGGGGCAACATCACCACCACATTATTACTTTCTCTGCAGCACTTCCTGGAACCGCCTTTAGTTGGAATTCACCATTTTCTCAGTATTATTTCAAGCTGTCTTTATTATCCGAGACGTGCGTGTCAATAATCCAACGGAACTGTCCTAAAACCCGACTTTCATGCTGTGACAATAAATTTAAGCCTGGATAATAGATTTAGCGCAGAACAAAGTAAACACATATGGCTTTTAATAAAATGCACAATTATTTCATTAATCATGAACTAAATATATTCAAATTGTGACATTTTATTAGATTTCTTTGACGATGGGTTACTTAAAAAGCCACATTTTTGAAACCCAGAACTCAAAGTTTCCTCTTTAGTGAAGAAAGTGAATAAATACTGAATTGGTGGGATTTGGCGCCATCTGCTGGACATGTTAAGAATAAACAGGGAAAATTTCACTTTTTTCGAAATAAAATGCATTTTCAAACAAAATGATCTAATTTACAACACAAAGTTAAATAATAATAATCGGCCGTGGTATGCAATCTTTATTTGTAATGAAAACTTGAATTTGGGTGGGGAAAAACTGTGTAAAACCTTTTAGGTTTCATTTGTCTTAACGTATAAGGAAACATTTGAAGTCAGGTTTAAGTTGAAACATTTACTTTTATTGACTGCATCTCACGCGCGGATTCTGCGCGTTAAGGGTTAAGGCGGCTGAACGCACAGGTGTCTTTCAGTCTTTTCTGAAGCAGCGCCTGCTGCAAACCTCCCTCCCTCCCTCTAACTTTTTTTTTTTTAATTAAGTTGATCATGACTGTAACTCAGCTGGGATCCGCTGACCGAACAGACAGGTCACTGTAATTCATGTAGCCAGACCTGGAGGGGGTTTGCGCTCCGCAGCGCCAAACTCTTCTTAACCTGGGGAGCTCCACAGAACGCGCACTCGCGCATTTTCTCCTGATCCAAGTTGCGGATCCCGAGCAGAAGGATTTGTTTTGGAAACTTTAAAATCGTGCCAATCCTTCTGGATATTATATTTTTTTGGGGGGGTGGGGGTACATTTCGGGTCTTTGCCGACATGTGGTGGATGCTGTTCCCCCGATGGATCTGGTTCCTCGTTGGACAGTGTTACACTGTACTCCTGTGCACCAGCAGCTGCCGCGTGAGAGCGTTACCCATGATGTCGGTGGCAAAGGTGGTGTACTCTCATGCAGGGATGTGCCCCAATGACCTGAACCCCAACCTGTGGGTGGATGCCATGAGTACCTGCATGCGCGAGTGCGAGGCAGACCAGGTGAGTTCACCTGTCGGAGGCTGAACCTGAAGCACGCGGAGACCTAAAAACGCTCGTCTGCATCTGGAAGGTCTTGGTAGAAGCATGAAACTTAAAAAAAAAGCATTTTATGTACTTTTAAAAACAAATTCTGCTAAGTCATCTGAAGTATATGTTTCCTATATTCATGTCCATATTGTACACAAGTTACAAAAATCACATAAAAGGGTAAATATTTATTATTTATGCTCATTGTTTTATCATTTATTTACTTTTATGACAGCCAGAAATAAAAAAAAATCTATTGGACATATTTTTAAAGAGCTTTTTTTTGTTAAGTGTAAATCTTAATGTAGATTTTTCAGAGTTTATATGAATTTTTAGATGCGCAAAAACAGTTCTAAACAATGTCATTTTGTGTTGGAGTTTCAAAATAAACGAATTGTTTATATGACTTTTTTTGATTGCTTGAAATTAACCAAAGCAGAAATCTGCAGTTTTATTTGGCTAATATTACTGAACCATAATTCAAACCATCTTTTTCTAACTTTAGGACTGCGAGACGTTCGAGAAGTGCTGCGCTAATGTGTGTGGTAACAAAAGCTGTGTGGCTGCTCGCTACATAGACATCAAGGGCAACAAGGGCCCCATTGGAATGCCAAAGGGCGCCACCTGCGACAAGTTCATGTGCAGCCAGCAAGGCTCGGAGTGTGACATCTGGGATGGGCAGCCCGTTTGTAAGTGCAGAGACCGCTGCGAGCGGGAACCCCACTTCACCTGTGCCTCTGATGGCATGACTTATTATAACAAATGCTACATGGACGCAGAGGCCTGTTCCAAGGGTATCGCAATCTCTGAGGTCACCTGCAGGTAACATGTTAAGTATTTTGGACATTTTTTATTTTTTTAAAGAGGGTAAAGTTCTCTTGTATTAACTCTATAGTTATGTTCACACCAGGACTGTGATGCGTGTTCACACTGGACAAACAGGGAGGGTCTTCTTCTTCCTCTTTTTCTTTCTCTTCTGTTTACTAGCGCATGTCTGCCACCTACAGTTGGAAGAGGCTTGGTGCGAAATGTCAAAGCGGAACAAACCACAATTATTATGATCAATTTTTAAATGGTTGGGACATCGTCTATTCGTCACCACCACAAATCTCCCTGATAGGTCACAGTTTAATCTGTGCGTTCAATGACCATCATAAAAATGTGTGTAGCGAGAGAGTTTTGAACGCTGAAGCCCGAAACACAAATTTGAACGGCTTTACAAAGACTTTGGATCAGCAGTGGCCACTTGAATGCGCGTTGCCCAGGGCGGTTTGAACGTAGCTTACAAGTTAAGAAAATTATTATTGAAGTGTCATCATTTTTGATAAAGTCAACTCTGACATTAACTGGATCCTATTTGGCGCTCGTACAGGTATCACCTGACTTGGCCGCACACCAGCCCAGTGCCGATGGAGACCACTTTACGACCCACGACTGCCCTCCAGACCACTCTACCAACTGACATTCAGCTGCCGGCCATACACAACGGACCCACCAGACAGACTGTTTTCGTAGGCGAGACGGCGAGCTTCCTGTGCGAGGTGTCTGGAAAGCCCCAACCGGAAATCACCTGGGAAAAGCAGCTGAAAGGCAAAGATAACATCATAATGAAGCCCAATCATGTCCAGGGAAACGTTGTGGTCACTAACATCGGCCAGTTGGTTATATACAACGCCCAAATTCAGGATGCTGGGATCTATACCTGCACAGCCAAAAACGTTGGCGGAAGTATGTCGTCGCACTTTCCCCTGATGGTGGTTAAGAGAGACTCGAAAGGCAAACATTCGGAAGTAACTAATACCAGCCTGCCGTTTCCGGCTGCAGAGTGCCTGAAGAGTCCGGACATCGACGACTGCGGAGAGGAGAGCATCAGCTGGTACTACGAACCAAAGAGGAACAACTGCTTCACCTTCACGTACAGCCAGTGCAACAAAAACCAAAACCATTTCGACACATATGAAGCCTGCATGCTGGCGTGTGGAGGAGAGCTGGCAGCTCCCTGCAGCCTCCCCAGCCTTCAGGGGCCGTGCAAGGCCTATGAGCCCCGCTGGGCATACAGCAGCACCCTCAAGAAGTGCCAGTCCTTTGTGTACGGAGGCTGCGGCGGCAATGAGAACAACTTTGAGTCCAAAGAGGCCTGCGAACAGATGTGCCCATTCCCGAAGAACCACAACTGCAAGACGTGCAAACCTCGAGGCAAGATGGTGGCCAGCTTCTGCAAGAGCGACTTTGTGATCCTGGGGCGTGTGACGGAGCTGACGGAGGAGCAAGAGTCCGGCCACGCTCTGGTAACGGTGGAGGAAATATTAAAGGACGAGAAGATGGGACTAAGGTTCTTCGGCAAAGAGCCGCTGGAGGTGACCCTCCTGAACATGGAATGGAACTGCCCCTGTCCCAACGTCACGGTAACGGATGGGCAGCTGATCATCATGGGGGATGTTCACAACGGAATGGCCGTCCTGCAGCCGGACAGCTTCGTGGGTTCTTCCAGTACTCGCAGGGTTAGGAAGCTGCGGGAGGTGATCCAGAAGAAAACCTGCGACTTCCTGAAAGATTTCTCCTCAGTTCAGTAGACTCTCAAAAGTCAGCGACGACGCAGAATTTTTACGATCCCAGCAAGATCCTGTGACCTCACCTGCAACAAGACACACATCTCAGAAAAACATTTTTTCCAAAAACCTATTTACCCCCTAAAGGCCTTATATGTTCACGTTTAGATATTCATAATAAAACTTAAATGCCTATTTTAGTAGTGTTAGTTCGTTTACTATCATGTATCTGTTGTCCTGAGCAGCTGCGCTCACAGTAACGCCATACGAAGCCTCAGTTTATCTGCCAGAATCAAATAAGCTCCTTGGTTCTACTTTTTTGTAGAATCTGTTTTCATTTACAGTACGAAATATGTTATGTTAACTGGTTCATATTTATTTTTACTTGATTTGTTATTTTTATTTTTAGGATGGTGGATAAAGGTAGTAAAAATCGAATTCATATACATTTTTTAATGCCTTTTCTTTTTTGCCTTATATATCATTTGATGAATAAAGAGGATCAGAAAAGTTCCACACTCGTCCATTTCAATCTGTTTTGCTGAGATGGAGGACACAGCCCCAAGGCCTTTCTGCAATTTGTCAAAAAGCTCTGACAGTCAGAGCGCGCTTGTTTTCTCGTTGACATCGCCCTCGTTTTGGACTTGTAATTCACACACACACACACACACACGGCCTTGTCTGGCATTAAATCCTGAAGCAGGTCACATTCCAGCCCAGCTGTGGTGGCCTGCAGAGCTGTGGGTTGTGTTGTGTCTGGGTCTGGGGCCCTCGCATAGCACACACCCCACCGGCCGTCCACTGGCCTTACGCGGCCCCCTTTCATCTGCAAGAGGCCGGGGTGAAGGGGAGGAGGAGGAGGAGGAGGAGGAGGAGGAGGAGGAGGAGAGGGATGCTGGCTGATCCTCTGTCTTTAACTCGCTCTGTCGGCCACATCTGTGTTAGCAGACATAATAGAAAACAGAAAGTTGAAAGGAAGGGAAGTAAAAAGTTAAACAGGAACGAGAGGGTGGCGGCCCGTTAAATGAGCACGCCAGCAGAGTGCTCCAAGTTTTAATCAACATGTTATTAGTGCCGGCCGCTCTGGAGTCTTGAATCAAATCCAACCTTAACATTAATCAAATTGGGTTGACGCTGAAGCTGCGTTTAATAATTTGCCTTAAGATCCAGCTGAGCATACACTAAAAAAAAAAGAAGAAAAGGTTTGCAGCCATCAAATGTTTTCCCCCTTCCCCCTCTTTGTCCTCACATCCCCTGCTTCTTGAACCGTTTGCCCTCGTGGACTGACAGACAACCAGCCTTGAGCCGCAACCTCTGACCCTCCTAATGAAAAAGAGGCCGCAAAGGAAAAGGTCACTTTCATCAGAAACTGTTGACAAGTGTTAAGTGACTGGCTGGACTCCAGACTGAGGGCCACACAGCCTCACTGATGTTCTTACACATCACAGTCAGCTGCTGATGTCGTTCACCTGAAGACCTCCAGCAGACAGACGGGGATAATAATAAGCAGAAAGTAGTGGGAGCATGGTGCGCTCCCCGGAAAAGTTAGTGATCTTTAGAAAGGATTTATCCTTTTTATATTTATGGGTAAAAATATTTTATTTTGGAGCAAATCCCAACATGCCAACTTCTATAAATGCTTACTTTTAAGAATACATTTGTAAGATAGACATAAAAAAGGAAAGGTGCAATAAGAATGGCAAACCTAACAAGGCTTTGAAATAAATCATCAGGACTGTAATGTGAATATGACGGGGTTTACAACAATAAATCGTTTTTTATCGCGTTGTGCAATACATAAACGTATCCAGTAGATGGCAGCAGAACACCTCTGAAAACATGAACATGGCGCTGCAGCTTGTTGTGAGGTCCAGTCAGCTGTTTGCCAGATGGTATAGTGTACATTGAGCCTCATGCAATGGTTATAAAAAGCTATTATACACATAAACACAAACAGATATGCAGCTTTTAATAGGACAGCTGGTCTCTTTCAGGCTCTTAGATGTAAAAGTCTTTGTACACAAAGAACAATATGAAACAAAGCAGCTTCTGCATGCACTTTGTGTATTAATCATCCAAGCAGAGTAGATGTACATTGTGTTAGCAGCTGGTCTGTGCATTTATCACATGTTGGCCTCACCACAATACAGTTTTACCCTAAAATACCCCTTAATCTGTTCAAACACAAATGTTTACAAATGGTGATCTTGACTCTTAGGTTTGCTTTTTTTGTTTTTGTTTGTTTGTTTTGCTGATTTTTGAATATTTTACAGCAAAAGCCAACAAACTACTTTTAATAAAAATGATAAAAAATGGAACAAAAGGCCAAGTTGGAACTAAACTGATTCTTTTTATAGCCACGCAGCAGAGGGAGCCGTCTCAGATGTGAGGTGTAAGCCACCATCTGGATTTATGAAAAAAAGCTCCAAGGTCAGAGTCTTCTCCCTGAGAACTGCAAAATGCTATGCATTGTTGTGCAAAGGTAAAAGGTTAAAGGTACGTCACAAATACAATCTTTTTTCAAAAGATTGCATTTGCATAAGCATTTTTTTTTTAATAATTTATAGAAAGAAAGACCCAGAAATCCATTTTTAATCTTAATTTTTATGTCGTCCATCAGGAGAAAAATGCCACAAAAATTATTAAAAACACAATCAAATTATATCTCACAATCAATTAATCAAAGTGGGTATCTAAGTATGTGAATCTGAAGCAACAAAATGTCCTTTTTGCTTTTAATTCTCAAGTTAAATACGGCTAATAATTATGAGCTAACATAAACTGTTACAGTTGAGTCAATTGTCTTGAAAAATAAAACAAAAATGTTTTATTCTCCTTGGATCTTTCTTGTCCTTGTAACTTTTGTTTCACAAAGTTTTCAAACTGACATCTCTGATCTCAGCTGCTGGTTTAATAAGCAGCAGCTCTGAAAAGGAAAAGTGGCGAGGAAGAAGAGGGAAAAACTCAGGGAGAGTGTGAAGAAAGTGCTGTGGTGGACTTTTCCGGTTCCTGCTTATTTTCCTAAATTTAGTAACTGCCTAGTGTGGTGAGGAGAAACTGGGACACTGTCTCATTTCCTGTCTCACTAAGTCAAGATAGATTGATGACAGACAGACAGATCTTTTCAATCACATAGGGAGACTGTGCCTACTGCTTGCCACATATACATACAATAAGAACAATTACCCTATAAAATATAAATATATATACATATATAGTCACTTAAAGCTTTCTTTTCTGCCTAAGGTACATCAGCAGGTCTCCATGTTTGTTATACCAGCCAACATTTTCCTCCTGCCTGCCTGCTACTGAAACAAGACGTGAGGCTTTCAGTTATGTGAGCGGTGAGGCACTGCTGCCGAGTCTGCCTCTTTAATTCCATGTCACACCACCAGTCTGGTTTTGATTCACGTCACACTTGCTGGTGCACACACATGCATTCCTTTTATCTCGACTGGCATGGAAATCCAGAGTTTCAGTAGCACAGAGGCCAGTCGGTGGATGCGCCAGCTACAAAAAGGAAATTAAATATTTGTCTCCTTTGCGGTCAGTAATGAATGACAGAGAGCAACAAAAACAACAAAAAAGACAAAATAGAGGAAAAAAAGCCTGACAGCAGAGCGAGAGGAAAAACGGAGAGAGGAGGGGAGGAAATAGAGCTGGTAAGAGGGAGATAAGTGGGAGGAGCTAAAAGGAGAAAGAAGGAGGGGGCTGAGATAACAGGGATGCTTGGGACAAAATGTTCTGATCCTGAGCTAGCATCACAAAGAGTTGTTTGGGAATTTCACATTGTTTCTTTTTGGGACAAGGACGGTTGTCCCAGCGTGACCCAGCAGGATAGCGTCCCAGATCAGCCTGACTGTGGATGAGGCTGATCCCATGTGAGAGGAGGGATGGAGGAAACCTCTGAGCACTGTCCAGAGCAATCCTGCTTCTCCACATTGTCACTTAAGACGTTTTACAACTGAAGAAAAACCCAGAAGTTTTACTTCAATAGTGATGCATAAAAAAATGTAAAGAAATTCAGTAGAAGGAATCACTTAAATCATGAGATAACCTGATAAACATGGACAGTTTTCACACATCAAATAAAAAAGTAGAGAAAAGCTTATTTTAATGCATGATTTCAAATATATTATCTAAAAAATAAAAATAAAAAGGTGCTCTGATGACAATTCTACACTAAAAGTACAACGTTTTTGTTCAATTTCCTGAGCTCATCTGCAGGAGAACTTTAGTCTGTAAATAATCCTCTGCTTGCTGCTGCAGTGGCTTCACAGCCCCTGTTGCTGTGGCACCAGAGGGACCCGTGGATGCACGTCCCAGCTGAAAAGCTGCAAGAACTCTGAAAACACTAGGGGGAGTGCTCGACTGTCACCTCTCATGATAGAGGGGTATGCAGGGTCTGTTGTTTTTAAGTTGATAACTTCTCCAAACACCACTGTTTTGAGCCAGGTGAAGTTTACATAAGGGCAAAAGAAATACTGTTTGTGCGCTGTGACTATGCCAGTGTGTCTTATCATGTCATTTCTTTGCAAGATGTAAATCTATTTAGAATATTTCTATGTAAAAGTGTAAAAAGACACTGTGGAACCTTTTTTGGATCAAGCAGAATGCAGAAAAAGTGTTTTAATATTGTAATAGTTTTGTATTAAATTGAAAACTGACAACAATTATTGACATTTAACTTTTTACACAAATCAATGTCAGATCAGATGTATAGATGGGCTTTTTAATTAATGTTTAATTTGAAATGCCTCTAATATGGAAAAACCCAAAGATCAATCAAAACGTAACAAAGTAGAGAAGCATTTTTCCATTTAAAAACCCTGTTTTTGCACTTGGAAGCCGTCCCTGTTTATACCGTTTTAGCCTTTGTAACATGTGACCAGAGTTGGCCCTTACATAATTAGACTCTCACTGAGACCCTGGCTTGACACGGAGTGCCATGGGTTGAAATGTGCATGTGAAATAGTTTCCTCAGAGAGTCATCAGCCTTTAAAGGGAACACCGTGAAGATACAAAGATCCCCTCTCAATTAACTCTTGAGACACTTTGTTTACTCTGGGTAAGCGGGTAAAAATAGGAGGCAAATTAAAAAAACAGATTATTTGGACAGCTTTAGGTCAGAAACTTATTCACTTTTTAGAAACTCTTCTAGTTTTTTGTGGGTGTTTTTTTTGTGTGTGTGTGTTTTTTTCTTCACACCAACGCTCCTTCATGTCATCAGTGCCAACAAAAATTCTTCCAGGTGTTATTTGTTCATCTCAATGTTTGTTTGTTTTTTCCCAGAATTCTTTTGTTTCTCTTGCAGGAATTTTAATAATTTGGACACATGTTTTTATTTATTGAATTTTTCATGGCTTTGTTGCTTTTATAATCACAAAAAAAGTCCTGACAGTCACATTTTCTCCTGTGTTCATAGGTATTTTTTCAATAAGCGGAAGTTATGCAATAACGTTCCCGATAAATGCTATTGGAAGCACTTTTTAAAAATGACCTTCCCAACATGACCTTTTGCTAATAAACTTTTTTTTTTTCAAAGGCAAATTTACATTTTAAAACAACTGATTATTGAACTCTGTTTTCAGAGCCAGCTTTGCTTTAAGGTGGGACGTTGCACAATTAGTACCGTGGCGTGCACTTTGATTATTTAAAGACTAAGGAGTCTGACCCTATTTCCAGAGACGGATTACATAAGTGTTCACTCCTTTAAAGGTATTGCCTGCGCTTTTTAGAGACGGAGGAACATTGGAGTACCGCTGAACTATTTTTGGACTGCCGTCAGCTTCCTTCCCCATGGTCTAAGCCTCTCTACCCTAAGAGAGGATGAATATTAATTGGCGCTTTTAGCGTCTGTCATCCAAAGTTTCCCACTGTGTTTGAATCTCAGGAAAGCCATGGTCTCGCCTCCCACTGGAACACAAGCTAGAAAACATTTCTCAGAGTAAGGAAGCAGAGCTCTTGTTTGGACACAAAAGCTGCCGGTGTGGAACGGAAAATGGGCCGCGGGGTTGAATTATTACCCGTTTCCAGGTTGTGTAGAGAGTGGGTGATTAGTGATCAACACATGAAGAGCAAAATAAATGAACTTTTTCCACACGAGTCTTTCCAGCCTGTACACATTAATGAGAACACTTGCGTATGCTTGTGGGCAAATGCGCTTAGTGTCAGCTGAAATCCTCACGTGCAGCTCACTTCTAATCAAGGCTAGGGTGTCTCTGTGTGAGTGCATTGTGCTAGCGTGTTTGGCACATCCCATGACCCCACGGTTTTGGTCCTGAGCAGCTTAGGAAGCATTTTAGTGTAAATCAAAAATCCGGATCACATGACGCCTGACATTTGACCTCTCAGCTGCTCGGGATACTGATAGAAGGGTATGAAGCCAGCCAGCAACGCGTGCGTTTATGTGTGCATGTGAGGTGAAACAGGGACAGGGAGAAAGAATGGGTGGTAAGGGGAATAAGAAAGACAAATAGGAAAGGCTTTAGGTGTCGGGTGGAGCTGACTGGTACTTATTAACCTTAAAGTAGAAAACGCCTGGATGTTTGAATCCACGAGTTAACACATCATAGCAACAGCTTTTTTCTCACCTGTTGTCGTGAAATACCGTCAAATGTTTGACTAACTAGTGTCTTTGGTCATAAAAGGCAAAAATAAAATCAGTCTTTGCATGTCAGGCCACAAGTTTAAAAGCTGTTTATGTGTGTCCTCTGAAGTGATGCCTCCTACTTTCACTTTTTCCCCTTAATGGTTCCAATTCACTTTTTTTTTGGTCTTTTACCAAGCAGGCTTTATAGCAAACACATTAGGTAACATTAAGCAAAAGCCTAAATCCTTTTTCTATTAGTTTCCATCTCTGGTTACAGTAAATATGTCAAAAAATTATGCTTGTTCACCTTGCTGAGCATTTCGAATGGCAAAAGTGACCATAAAGAGTAAAATAATATATACATAAAGCTTTTACGGGCGCCTAGACTAACATCTTCTACTTTTTTTTTGGCTGTTTATGTGAGTAACAGCTCTATTTGAAGCAGCAGATGGCATGTGTTTTCTGTGAAAGGTTTCCTCTGCAGCAATGATCAAACGCACCAGTCAAATGCACTAATGCCCTTTAATCCTAAACATAGCAAGGGTAACTTAAAAACTAAAAATTGGTGGTTTTTAACATAATTGTTGCTTGAAAGACTCCGCTGTGTTTTTTTTTTTAAATTTTGTTACATTTTTTGTTGCTTTTTTTTTTTTTTTTAAAGAATTCTGCAGCTAAAGTTCCTGCCTTGAGAACAGAAGGTTGCATGCTTAGAGCAACATTCAATAAATAATTGTATTTTTACTATTTTCATTTATTTTTTTTTTAACCTTTCTGTGATGCATCTAAAGTTTGAGCTGTTTTCTGGTTGATTTCTGTTTTTTGTTGTAAGGGGAATCTGCATTATCTCATATCATAGCATGTGTGCCAAACATCTGGGTGCATGTCACTGACCTCCTGCTCAATAATAATCAAATCAACCTTTATTTATATACCACTTTTACAACAACATATGTCGCAGTAAAATTTAAAAACAAGATGACAAGACAAACAGTGCGACAACCCCTCCCCCAACACACACACACACACACACATACATACGCACACCATGATAAAAAAGTGATAAAATGATGGAATGTAGAGACCTTCAGACTGTGCAGGAGGCTGGAATCTGC
Source organism: Oryzias curvinotus (assembly GCA_023969325.1). NCBI lineage: Eukaryota > Metazoa > Chordata > Actinopteri > Beloniformes > Adrianichthyidae > Oryzias > Oryzias curvinotus. The sequence goes on along the minus strand of CM043713.1, from coordinate 13,818,286 downwards.
ATATATTTTCAGTTCCTACAGGCATGCAAAGGATAAATGAGAGGAAAATTGCACAAAGATGCAAAGTGTTGAGTCATAAAAAGGAATTCCTGAAGTTGAGGACACACAGGGTGCTTCGGGTGTCGTCGGCTCGTCTTAGCTGCAGAGGACGGAGGTGAAACTTTTTCCTGCTAATCAGTCAGGACCACTAACGTCCCTTGCTCCTCTTCCTCCTCCTCATCCCCACTCCCTTTTGGACTCATTGTAATGCAGCACAGAGCACTCCACACAGGGTTCGGACAAAGGCTGCTTGTACTCCAGTAGACCTTGGGTTGTGAGCCTTTGTGCCAAAAGTCTGTGACCTCACTCCTTCCTTTTAATCCTCACATGCACACAGAGTCCTGAGGGGGAAACTTCCGAATGTGCTCAAAATAAAAACATCCACAATGATGTAATATTACTTTATTTGCAAGCACACACAATAAGCCCCCCTTTAGTGTACAGAATTAGGCCAAAAGATGAAAAACGTTCAGTTTTGCTGCACTTTGGGTGCAGCATCTCACAATGATGATGGCCTCGGTGCTCTGAGAGCGTGGAGGAATCAACACAATGTGGACGCACATGTGAGGCTGTGTGTGCTGCTGTGAATGGATGTGTTTGCGAAGGAGCCAGGCTTTGTCCCCAGCTCTCCACACACGGAGCTTCCAGAAAAAGCTCTGCTTCAGTATGCTTTACCCACCACAGCTGAGAGAGGACAAACTGTTCACTGTATTCCAAATAACAATCAATCTTGTTTCCATGACAAATTCTATGGCAAGCTATAATGGTCATTTTATGAACAGAACACTGAGATCTGACTCTAACAAGAAATGGTGTTAAAAAAAACAATTTCTACTAATATAATATAAACGTTTACTGTTTCATTTTTTATAAGTGCACATTTTTCTCAACATGAAGGCAACACAAAATGAAAAAACATCCAGTTTTTATAAGAGCAATGCAAACAAGATGATGATGTAACTATTTTTGATATCATAGAGTTAGGTTAAAAAATCAAACATTAACTTGTTTTTTTTGTGGATTTGGCTACAAATGTTCAATTTCTCCATGATCTGTTGGTCTGAATGACCTTTGCAAGCCCACCTGTCAAACAAACGTGTGACTCCTTTGGCCACACAGACACACATAAAGCAGCTTTGCTGGCAGTTGTCGGTGCAGAAACCAGAGAGGGGAACGGAATGGCGCAGGAGTTCAACAATGATACTACTGCGGGTTTGCCTGTGTTTCTATGTGACAGATACAGAGACAGAGAGGCACAGCCTGCTGACCCAGGCCTCTCATTATGTGGGGTGTAATCTGAGCTTTCGGGGCCCTGTCCGGCCCTCTGACTGCACTGAATGGGGGGTCAAACATTGGCCCCCACTGTCTTTCCTGTGCTTTCACTCTGCTTACCTCTGCAACTCTGATTATAGCCTGACGGAGTGGGTATTTGGTCAGTGTGGAGGTGAGGTGGGACGGGTGTGTGTGTTTGTGCACTAGGAGGGAGGGGCACTAGAGGTTTCGGCAGGCCAGTCGGTAGAGTTGGGATGCAGTGTGTAATGGAAGGCTTTATTTGGGATTTGCTTTAAACTTGTTGAAACACTGCAATCAAAATCCCAAAGTTTGTAGTGTAGTAACAAAAGAATGTGAGTGAAGTGAAAAAAAAAATTTGCTTATTTTTTCTGGAAATTTATGCTGCATTAATTATGAATGGGCAACCCTTTACCTTTTAATCTTGAAGCTAATCCAAAAGTCTCAAATGCCGCAGTTTCTAAGTGAGCACTGGAGTCTAGATTTTAAGTTAAAAAGTCAAACTTTGCATCCAGCGATATATTGGCAAACTGTCCAGGGTGTACCCCTCCTTCGCCCAACAGTGGCTGGGATAGGCTCCAGCAACTCCTTGACCTCATAAAGTATTAAGGGGTTAAAGAGTTGACACACTTTGAACTCTGTAAGGCTTTGACCATTCGTTCACATAAATTCAAAGGTTTCTAAAAGCTGAATTACATTAATCGCACAAACGATTTACGTTAATTCAAACAGCGCATAACAGTTGCTGGGGACAGCTCTGGCGTTAAAGCAGAAGTTCATATGAAAGCTCTATACTTCAGGCTTTATTTCCAGCTTTTAGACTTTGAAGCTACATTCACACCACCCTTGGCAATACGCATTCAAGCCACCACTTCCTACAAAAAGTCTATGTTAATGTGCGTTTCAGTCTTTCCCGTTCAAAACTTTCACATTCGTGCATAAGTATACAAGTTTTTAGCATTAGAGATTGCGTCAGAGATGATCAGTTCAAGCTAATACATGTGGAAGAAAGATAAAAAAAAACACATTGTTTCTATTGTTTCTGTACAAGAGATTCATGAAGCTTCCAGTGACTTTGGTAGACTATCACCAAAAATATATGACAGGCATCTGAGCACACACATAAATGACCTTGCTCCACCTCAGACTAAATATGTGCTTCTGCATAATAATAACGACTTATTCCCACCTATACACACCCACTCACGGGGAGTTGGGTCACATGCAGGGAGTGTGTGTGGTGTCAAGTTGACAACCTTGTCCCTTGGAGCTAATGAGGCCCAGCCACCGACATCCCACGGATCAATCCGTACTTGATACCAGGGTATCAACTAAACACAGCGTGCACACCATTCATTAGCTCTGCCAGCTTCCTTCATAGAAATGCTTATTACACATCTCACATCAGTCATTATAAGTATTTAAACAAACCTTTCACTCCAATGTCAGACAAAACAGTTGTAATTGTTGAAGGAAAGAGGAGAGAAGTTGTGTTTCCTGTTGGTATATGAGACCAATGCAAATGTACGGTGTGTGTTCTTGCATGCATGTGATATGTTACAGGGGGAGGTGGTTTGCCTGCCGGGAAGCTCTCTGCCTACGTTTCCATGCCCTAGTGTTTACTTTCTGCATGTTGTAATTGGAGGAATGACTCCGTCTGGTGCTCTCTGGGGAGGAAATTGTTATTTTAGAGCCTTCATGCAAATTAGAGAATCAGAAAAGTAAAAGGAATAAACCCTGAAGGGGTAAGTTATGATAAATGTTTAAATAAATCCATTTTACACGGTCAGCCGAATGAATTTAAATGATTAAATCATAGTATAGTCTCAAGACCCTGAGCTATATATTTTTTTTCTCTAATTGCTTGTGTTTGGAACATCTGTGTTTGAGCATGTGCGTTGGAGGGAGCAGGACAGTAGCTGGCAGCCCACATGCTTGTGAGTCAGCTGAATCACCAACACTTGGCACCACAGCATGTCATGGGGGGGGGGGGGGGGGGGGGGGGGGGGGCAATTGACAGTAGGAATGCAGAAAGTCTCATAAGATAGGGCAACCAATCAGCACGCCGGAAGTATGCTTTCCCCAAAACCAAAGGGTGGATCTCTTGGAAAGATTGATGCTCAGCGGATCTTTGTCACTGACTCACTGACAAAACTCTCCTAAGTCAAGGGTCTTGTGGGATTTGAAGTAGAGGCAAGAAGCTGAAAATGTGAGCTTCTTGGCTGCAGCATATGAACCCTTTTTTAAAGGCTGTTTTACTGTTGGAGCATCAAGACAACTGGTACAGCTGTGATGGAGCTTAGCAATAATAGAAATAAATGTTTTGAGGAATTTAGAAAGAGGGATGGTAATATTTACCACACACCTGATTCTCAACCCCCTCACTCTTTCTCTTACTTAATTTATTGGGCCCTTTTGGACAACAAAGCAAAGTCAAGTTATCCAGATCATATTATTCTGACCCTAACTCACATGCATTGACTCTTATTCACCAACATTGTAGCTTCAGTGTTTAGATTATTTTATTGCAACTCTTCAATCGTTTATGTAGTTAGCGTAATTCCAGTAGATTCTGAAGTGGAAAAAAGCAGCCTCCATGTCAATCTGATCCGATTCAGAAACAAATCCGATTCAGACGCAGAGCAAAGCGGCTTTGGCTGTTATGCAACACTGTCCGTTTTTTCAGAATCAGCTGATTCACGTTGATCACGTCAGCGGACGAAAACTTACAGTGTGTCAAAGAAGATGTTTTATTTAGGCATCACCAGTGACATCTTCAATGTTAAAGGGTTAAACAACAAATTAATTGTTTTAATGCTAACAATAACAGGAAGCGCTTTGCTTTAATAGCTCGGAGTTTTTCTAATGTCAATAAAGGATAAAGGAATATTAGAATTATTTATTTCTTCTTGATCTGTTCAAAACAAGAAGTTCAGGGTATTCTAGGTGGTTAAGACCACGGCAGCCACTTTTGAAAGCAAATTAAGGTGTGACAATTTAGGCGTTCACCAAACCAGAACCACTGGACTTTGAAAATAAAAGAAAAACTAAACAGAGGTCAAGAAACAACCGTTTTCTGCCAATGTACTAGAAATTTATTATGAAGTTACATCAAATTAGACAAAAGAGCTTTGCATTTTTGTTGATTTGTCAATTAAAACATTTACATAATAAAAATTGAGTATATTAATCAATAATTAAATATGAATAGCAAGATATACATTAATCTAGTACACTCACATGTTGGTAAGAACTAGATGATTTTTACTTTCTCTTATTGCCTAATTATGTTTGAAAACTTTGCACATTTAAAAATAAAACAGATTTTGATAACTGTCATTCATAAATTGTATGCTTGGTCTTTTAAAAAATTTAATTTTTTCTGTTTATATGAACCTATTTTGAGCTAAATGAAACAATAAATAAATAAAGAATCCAGACATTTATATTTTGGTCTGGAAAACATATGGCAAGTTACATTGTTTTAATTGAAAAGGAAGCCAAAACCTTTTTTCAAATATATATATATTTTTGGGTTTCTACATTGACATATTTACAAAGTGCGTCACAGAGGACGCACTTTGTGACCATGGTGGGAATTAGAGTAGATCCACTAAAAAGATTAACACTGAAGAAGAAAGAGTAACTGTAATCCAGGAGGAAAAGGGCAGAGCACATGTGTGCCACAAAAAAAAAACTAGAGCAAAGTGACTCTTTTCCTGCTTCTATTTGTATTCTGGGCCACAGTAGCACCTTCTGCGACAATAAGATATCCAATGATTTGTGCGCTTCTATCTTTGGTGGAGCACAGGCTCTCCTGAAATATCAGTAGCTGGAATCAGATCTCTCATCTGGGACCTGGGGAGTGTATCTGTGAGAGTGTAGGTGTGGTATAGGTCTCAAATGAGCTTGACCTGCTTTTCAGAGGAATGTTGTGCAATGCCTCGGGAAATCTGCTACAGGCCCTGTGGCTGCTTTCCCAATCATCAGCAGTAAACTGAACACAGGTTTGGGGATAGATTTATGAAAGGTAGATTGGGTCACAGTTTGCATTACACAACCTGATTAATATGGTAGAAAAAAGCCCACAATGGGTCTGTCAATTTTCTCTAGAAATAGTACCGTTGACTCATGTCTTTATTCTAAACTGCATCCGTCTCCTCTTTTATAGTTCATCTTGTCTTTTTGTCTATTTTAGTTCTTATCTTATGGATGCCACTTGGTGGGAATGAGTGTCAAACTGACGGGGACGAAAAGAGAACAAGAATGAGTAGTTGTGAAAGCAACTTTCATAAACTGGTACAGTGTGTCATTACTGACAAGTGGGACAAAAACAAAACACATAAGAAGAAAATAGCAAAATCCAAGTTTCTAGTTTAATTCTGCCAAAAAAAATGGTACAAACCATCTAAAGAGGGAACACAAAGTAGCACACTCATAAAACTAAACAAACTCTTTCTTTTCTAATATGTAGATTTTCTTTTAACCTAACTTCTTCCCAAAAGGCCAGGAGTGGGAGGAAACAGGCTTTTATTCCTGACGAATCATGTATTGGTCTAAAAGTCACAAATACCAAACCTTCAGTAGCTCTTGTTTCATTTAGTCCCTTTGGCACAACTGAGAACATAAATTACAAATGAAGGCTTGCAGAACTGTAGACATCACTATTTCCAGGGAAAACGTAGAAGTGCCGTAAATAGTTTCCTTTGGACAGCAGAAGCTAAATTTGTTCATTGCTTTAGCCTCCTGAACACCACTATAATTTATAATCAAGACCTCTATTAACTGTGAGTCAAACTGTGTGACTCCATATGCGCTGAAATCAATATCCCTTTAGGAGTGAATTCCTCAGGCTTCAGTCTCATTACACTGGAGATCTGCATTTCATCTGAAAGCCTTTCGCAGAAACTATTTGTCTGATGACTTTCATCTGGCAGGCCTTTCTCCTTTGGCTTCATTAGCATCTTTTGTAATGGCTGAACACTTTGCTATGGATGCCCCAAAAGAATGTTTCATTTATAAACACACAGCTCTGTAAAATTTTGGGGTCCTATAGCAGCATGAATCCCAGGAGAGGAAAAATCTGTAACTTATCAGCACCATCCACACTTTGATGATTTCTTTAGAAGGACTTGTGAATTGAAATAACAAAGTTGTCATAGTAGAGTGCCTTCCTGACAGATGAACGTGCCATGTTCCTCATGTATTCTTCATTTTGAAAATACTTATCTTTTTTAGACTAAAACAGCAGAAACCTGCAAGTGAAGAGGTATTGGGATGTATAGAATGTGTAAGGTTCATTTGCAAGTGAACCCTGGTGCATTAAAGCGCAGCTTCTAAAGACCCACTTGATGAAAATTGGGATTTTGGTGTTTTTAACATGTTCTTGTGCGAATATATTTGTGACGACAGAGGAATTATATAACGTTATACCATGGTCCGGTTGAATACTCGATTCTGATTGGCTGCTGGGTATGCATTAAAACCTGATAACCGCACGGTGAAAAAAGACGTTCCGGTCAGCTAGCTTAAATGTTTTGTATCACTGCGCCGGCTTCTTTAAAACAACTCTAGCTTCATAATTTGGACAAAAACAAGCGGTAAGAGGTGAGCTTTCTCTTTGAACTGATGCTTTATTCAACCCATCGGGACGATCAGCATATATATATATCGCCGAATCTTGACTGCAGCGGTGGGGCTGCGCGACGCGAACTATATGTTACGTGACGCGGTGCATCGCATATAGTCCAGTTTTTGTGAGTCCAGTTTTTGCGATCCAAATCGGAAAAAAACAAGAATTAAGGACTAAAACCTGGTTAATATGTATTGCTTTTGTAAGTGACCATGGTATAAGCGGGTTAATGGCCTTCGAAGTTTGCGGTTATTACTTTTTAACGCACGTCGTGGAAGCCTGAACCGTCCGACGCGAAGCACTTCGTCGGCCATTAACCCTTGCATAATTAACCTTAAAACTGCATTTCTGAGAATTTCTTCATGGTGATTGTTGTGAGTCAGGAACAGATGAAAAATGCAAATTAAAGAAAAGCTTATTAGTGATGTAGAAAATATGCTGGGCAGATCTTAAGCAACCTGCTATGCTCCATTCTAATCCATCCACTTTAGACAAACAGATCCAGGTACGTCTTTGCTTTCCTCGTCTGAGCTGTCATTCGGCTCAAAACTATACTGCTGGATAGTTCCAATATTGCTCACCATTTTTGTTGCACCGGTAATAGTATCAGATAGCTCTTAGCAATCGGTAAAGAAAAGGGAGGGGGGGTTGCTCCCCACCAACAGTCCTACAACTCAGAGGGGAATTTCTAATGAACTATTGCTGCTCTGCAGGAGCCTTTTCCAAGAAAACAATACAGGTTTTTTGATTTTGACAAAAAACGGTAAATTGTTATTTAAATTTCACTGGGAACAAGTTATGTTCTGCATGTGTTTGTTTGCTTTTTGTTGGTGTTTCACCTTTTCTTTCTGTGCAGGCTGACTGTCTACTACACCCTCACCCAATCTCTGCAGAGGAGTGTACAGCTGACTGCACTTAGCGGATTTAGCTTGCTCCAAATTTTAGTTGACTGCTTTCTGTATTCATTGTGTGCTTGTTTTGTACGCTCACCCTGTGTGTGTCAGTTCAGCTTGCTCACGTAGTCATACTATTTTGTCTGGTGAGTTTTTTTTCTATAAATCAGTGGGCTTTTTGACTCAAGTCTGAACCTCTTTCCCTGCATCTGGGTCCTCGCCAACCAGCCCGTGGCAAAAAGTTTTTACGTTGGATCAAAAGATGATCAGAGTGGGTTTTTAAATGCAGACAAGCGGCCCAGCAAACCAAAGAGTGGGAATGAACCAATGCACACTCAGCTGGGCTGTGTGTTGGCCACAGTACTCCAACTGAGCAGTGCAATTTGGGGCCCTAGAGCCTCATGTGGCTCTTTCCCTCCTCCATTGAGGATCTCTGGTTCCTTAAAAAAAGCTTTCAATTTTAAAAAGTAATTTCAAGGTAAGTAGTAAAGAACAAAGTAACTAAAACTTTATTCAAATCTTTCACAAACAGCTGAAAGACAGTACTTATCACAAGTCAATTGTTTTGTTTGGAATGTACCAAAGAAAATCAGTTGAAGATCAGTGAGTACAAACAAAATTAAGACAAACAGGCAGACAAATAGGGGACAACACTCAAGGATTTTAAGTGTTACATATTTGAAAATCCCTTTAAGAGTTACTTAATTAGCTCTGATTTAATTTTAGTTAGTTAGATTTAAAGATTTCTAAATGAGATTGACCACAAATAGTAAAATAAACGTATTTTTAAATCACTGCTGACATTACAGTGACTAGTAATACATTTACTGCATTGAGATGGTCCTATGCGAGACAGGGTGTCTTTCATTTTGAAAGGAAGTTCTTTGAACCTCTGTCCAAATGTATAAACTATTTCATATTTTAAAAGAAAATCATGTTTTCACTTTATTGTAATGCTTTATTCATGCAAAAACATACACACAATAGTACTAATAGAGTAAAATACAAATCCTGTCTTATTTTTCTGAAGAATAAAGTAAGACTTTGTGACTCTTATCGGGTTGTGATCAGTGAGAAATTGACCCAAATGGCTATTTGATGTTAAAGGAGACCCCTGATCTAAGGGCTTTCACATTTTCAATTGAATCAAAGTTATTACATTATCATTTGAAAGACTAATAAGCATTAAAAATAAAGTAGAGCAACATTATAAATGTAAAACAAAATGATTCCAAACTTAGAATGATTTTAATGTTTACCCTTGCTGAAACAGCTTGTCTGTATTGGAAAGAGGCTTAAAAAGCTAAGAAAATAAGAAGCTATCAGGTAATAGTAACAATAATGAAGACATAGTTATTGGTAACAACTTATAATGAAGTGTAGTATTGTTAAATAGTCTGAAAGAATTGTGTTTTGAATCAACACATTTACTGGGATTTCTTTCTGTTTTACTCCTGAGTCTAATTCGCAAAACTTCTTGATTTAGTTTAGGCATTTTCTGTTTCCAAACCCTGGAATTTTCATGTGTAAATTCTTTCTGGTCCCACACATAAAAGCCCATATGACGCGCAGACGAACAGCACATAATCAGCGCCTGCAGCTTCCTCTGGAGGGGAAGGCAGAGTCTAAATGATGATCTTTATGCTGTGGTTCTCTGAAAGCTTGTGGTCTTAAGTCAGTATATTTTCTCTGATCGTCTGTGTGTGTGTGAGTGTTTGTGACGTGAGTCATTACTGTGTCCATTGTGTGTAGCTGTCAAGCCAACGTGAACACAACGGGAGTTTCAATTGCAGGGTTGGTGATGGCGCAGCAGCTTCTGGCAGGAGTACAACGCTATATTCACATTTCTGACCTGAAAACAGTTTTGTACTGTTTGGAACCTTATGTTGCATTGCTGAAATGGAGTTGCAGCCAATACTGAAATAACATCAACATCCATGCAGCACATCTACATAATAAATGAACATCTCTAATAATAATGTCGTCTAGTCATTGTGGAATTTTCACCTGCATTTCAGTACTTTTCCCCGTTTTTCTTCCCCTACCTGCAGCAACCCTGGCAGGTTTATGCTAATAACTGCTTCTCCCCTGAGAAAGCACAGCTACTGGCTTCATTAAGGAGTGCCTTCCTGCTGGGGACTGGGCTGGTTCATTGCTTCTCTGACTCTGCAACCTGTCACATGCTGTTACATTGCTGTGCTTTCAACTGTCAGCCCACGCGTACCTGTTTGCCCACTGAGGACGCTAACTTTCCTGACTCACTTTGGCAAATTGTGTAAGAGTGTGTGTGTGTATGTGTGCACAGCAAAGGTCAGTTAAAACTGCATTGTGCCTTTATCGAGGAATTGGTTTATGAACTGCAACTTTAAAAAAAAAAAAAAAATTTCTCCAAGCTAGAAGTCTGATCAGTAAAAAGAACATAATTGTGTCATTTTTTTCTTGCTTGAAAACTACATTTAGATTGGAGAGAACCGCTATATAACAGACCCAATCTTTGTCTTTAAGATTTTTTCTAGTTTTTTCACAAACATCTAAACCATACAGCAACCTTTAAACAGAAAGCAAATGACTTTTTGTTACAGTAACAAATATATGTATGGGTTTTTGTAACATTTTGTCCGCTAGTTTATTGTGAATTGATAACAAAATAATCTTTCAATTGGTGTATTTTCTCACAGTCATTCATACCTAAACATCCCTTTTCTGAAACATTCTTAAAATGAAGGTTGATGCAAAACTGGCTTACAAAGAAATTGTGCAAAAAGCAAAACTCTGAACTGCTTCTGTGACCAAAATGAAGCAACATTAAAATCTAAACAATCGAGCATTTAACTGCAGTTTAGGTTTTTTGTGCATGTGCGTGAATGTTTTGAAAGGAATTTAATGCAGTTGCATGGTAATAATGTGCTTTAAGGGTTAAAAAGCATAATCTGTAATCTAGAGAGGTTTAGGTTTTGCTGTTGTGCAAAACTACTGATCCTAAATACAGCACGTCATGAAAGAAAAAGAGGGGATCGACTCCCCCCAGAAAAAAATGCTTCTGTAAAAATATGAGAAATACTTATTATTGTTGCTTTCTCAGACAACATTCCAAATAAAGTAGGCATTATTGAACAAATGAAAGAATTAGCCATTTCTAGATGTTGTATATAATTATAACTTACCGGTATATGTTTGAAATTTTTGTTTAGAAAGATCATTATTAGTCTCACTCCAATCTTTTTTTTTGCTTGTTTGTTATTTTAAAAGCATGTTTAGTAATAAACTAATAACAATTATGCAGTTTTTGGCCAAAATG